>CABHPH010162792.1:19392-73993 GCA_902168325.1 Peromyscus nudipes | reverse complement strand
GCCTCCTTGAGATCCAGCTGTAAGGCATTTTCTCATTTAGTGATCAACGGAGAGGACCCAGCCCATGGTGGGTGGTCCTGGATTTTATAAGAAGGTGGGCCGAGCAAGCCAGGGGAGGCAAGCCAGTAAGCAGCTCCCCTCCATGGCCTCTGAATCAGCTCCTGCTTCCAGGATCCTGCCCTGTTTTGAGTTCCTGTCCTGACTTCCTTCAGTGATGAACAGCAATGATGAAGTGTAAGCCAAACAAATCCTTTCCTCCCCAACTTGCTCTTTGGTCATGGTATTTCATCGTAGCAATAGAAACCCTAACACACACACACACACACACACACACACACACACACATACACACACACACACACACACACACACACACCCTCTTGGATTAGTGACATTGGTGTGTTGATATACGTCCCATCACTAGAAAAAGCAATTCCTTGTTTTGCTACATGCTGTTCCATAACAAAAGCTGCTCTCATGAGCTTTGAGACAAATCTGGTTTGTTAAAACGTGGAAGAAACAAAGAAAAATGTTTAAAAATCATATATATGTCTTACCACTCAGGTTATTAGCTTTCTAAAAGGATTTCTGGGTCAATCTTACAGTTATCTCTATAGATATTCCAATATGTGTGCTAAATGGATCTGGAACTTCATGTATTTAATTTTGTATGTCTTATTTTGAAAGAATTAATAGACTAGTCAATAAAACGGGATTGTGTTTTGCACATTGTAATACACTAAGGAGAAAAAGCAATATTTTGTACACAAACTAGTGAAAATTATACCTAAGATCATTCCAGTTTTTTTTTGGTAATGAATCTATAACATTAAAAGCTCACTTCTTTTAAGAGATGTTAGAAAGTTCCAAAATACAACACCCTCCTCAAATTCACTTCCATTATCCATAGCATAATACATATTTTAAAGTGAACATTGAGACCTACCTAGTTGACAAGCTCAACAGATTTAACAGAAAAGCAAACTCTAAACCATGTCAGCTGGTAATTAGAACAACCATATGACACTGTTGTTATGTGGACACAATGAATGCCTTGTTTCAGTGGCCTGAAAAATGGACAAATTTATAGCTGGTCTGTGGTAATTAAATTACTTTAAGTCAGTATTATCCAGGTAGTGCTTCAAACAATTTTTATGACTTCCACTTACTACATATAGTCAATACTTTCTTGTCTATGTGTAGTGCAGGTCCATATGTTCAAATCTAGCAATTACTACAATAATAAAATGCATCTGATTTATTTCAGGGAGTTTCTCTAATAGCCTGATTTCACAGCCAATATGTAGAAGTTGAAATGTTGCATACATCCAAAGAAGCTTTAGATATTCACTGTTAATGCTGGGCAAGTTACTGACCATCTACAACCTCTAGAGTTAATAATGCATCATGTGTTTTTTGTGGGGCAATATGTGTGAAGTACCCAGTCCAGCCCCGGAGCTGGCAGTGGATGATCTGGAAATGGCATCATCTTCCTGTGTCTTCTGCCTTGCCTCTGCCCTCTGTCTCGGTCCTTCCATTTTTCTGTGGCCCACTCTGGAGTCTCTGAGATCATGGAACACACTATGTCATCCATGAAAATTTCAGACAATCAACAAGAAAAAGAAATTAAAAAATAAATTGAATTAGTGTGTCTCTGACATTATGAGTTAAAATGACCCCATAGGGGTCTTGGAACAAAAGAAAGGAAAGCGTTACATCCACCAAACAAGCCTTGAAGGCATCAGAGTACTGTCCGTGGTTTGTTTTTCTCAGCTAAAGTATCCAGACTGTTCACATTTTCCATTGTGTAGTTTGGTATCTTCAATAAATGCTGGCCACTGCAACAGTTCTCACATTTCACTTTTGGTTTTTTTCTTTTAATTTTTTTATTGAACATTTGTTCATATGCATTGTAAAAACAAATAGAAACGAACCATGGCAATAGCTAGGATATAAACCACAAACTTGAGTCAGCAGAGGTCTTTCTGGGTAACCAGACATTCCATGTCTCTGTGTGTCTCAGCCCTTTGTCAAGTTATTCAATGATAAATGAAAGAGATCAGAACAGAATACAAATTAACCCCTCTTGAGTTCTATATATGTTTGGTCAGATTCTAGCCCCACAAGGAAACTCGATCTAGCTTTTGAAAGTACTTTGGTGTTTCAGAATGGTTTGACTTGATCAAGATCCCAGAAAATATGTGGTGTTGATGGGTGACAGGTTGTCAGGAGGTTGAGGAAAAAGGCTTTGCTTCTCAACTGAAGAGCCGAAGTCCCACCTGCTCTGTTTATTCTATAACTTCCTTATATTCACTCTTCGTTACTAGGGATGGCTGTTGATTGATTGATTGATTTTTTTTCTCATCTGTATTTACCTTTTAAAGTAGAATATGATCGAGCACTATATTTCCATTCAGAAGACTTGCTGGGTTACAAGACCTAGGGAAGAGTAGGGTTTTGTTCTCGGTACTTTGGAAAACAAGCCACATGGGGAATACTTCTGTTTTAGCTTGTGTTCTTCTAAGACTAGAACATGCAGAATGACTACAGGGGATGAAAAATTTTAAGATGAAACTTAAGCCATCTTAATTTTTTTTCTTTTTAAACATGAAGCTAAATCTCAGAATACTTCCAAGTGACAAATTATTTGGTCTACTAAGGAATCCAGCTTCTGAACAGCTAAACACTTCAGACCACAAAGTTAATAGGTTACATTACGTCTTACAACAAACGTTCTACCAACCTGTTCAATTAAACCTATAGTATCACAGTATCACAAGTAGAAAGAAATTTTATCTTCCCCTTAGTTTACATGCCACACAGATGTTTTAAATGTTAACAAAAATAAACAAAAATCCTGGAAAATATATTATCAGAGAAGGAATGAAAGTAAGCATCAAACAAAGTTCTGGTGAAGTTTGTCTACTTCTCCCATGCGCGATGTGTCGTCATCCCCTTCCAGGGGTGACATCTCTTCAGTTACAGCAGCGCTGGTATCATCCACAGTAGAATCATCTTCATCAATACCTAGACCAAGCTTGATCATCCTGTAGATCCTGTTAGCATGTGTCTGGGGATCTTCCAGACTGAAGCCAGAAGACAGGAGTGCAGTTTCATACAGCAAGATGACCAGATCCTTCCCAGACTTGTCATTCTTGTCAGCCTCCGCCTTTTGCCGTAGGGTTTCAATAATGGAGTGGTCAGGGTTTATCTCCAGGTGCTTCTTTGCTGCCATGTAACCCATTGTTGAGTTGTCTCTGAGGGCTTGAGCTTTCATGATTCTCTCCATGTTTGCTGTCCACCCGTATGTGCTCGTGACAATACAGCATGGGGATGTCACCAATCGGTTTGATACAACCACCTTTTCAACCTTTTTTTCCAAAATATCTTTCATAATTTTGCAGAGGTTTTCAAATTTTGTCTTTTTCTCTTCCTGTTTCTTTTTCTCCTCTTCATCTTCTAGGAGTTCCAGTCCTTCTTTGGTAATTGACACCAAGGTCTTATTCCTTCAGCTGTTGCACACAATACTCATCAATGGGCTCAATCATATAGATTACTTCTAAGCCATGCTTTCGGAGACGTTCCACAAAGGCTGAGTTAGCAACTTGGTCCTTGGTCTCACCTGTGATAAAGTAGATGTGCTTCTGGTTTTCCTTCATTCTGGTGCAATAGTCCTTGAGAGAAACCATCTCATCTCCAGAAGCAGATGTGTAGTACCGCAACAACTCTGAAAGCTTCTTCCGATTTTGAGAGTCTTCATGAATTCCAAGCTTTATATTTTTTGAGAACTGCTCATAAAACTTTTTGTAGTTTTCTTTATCTTCTGCCAGTTCAGTAAATAGTTCTAAACATTTCTTGACCAAATTCTTTCTGATAACTTTCAAAATTTTGCTTTGCTGCAATATTTCACAGGAAATATTTAGAGGAAGATCCTCAGAATCCACCACTCCCCTAATGAAATTCAGATACTCAGGGATTAACTCCTCACAGTTATCCATGATGAAAACTGCGCACATACAACTTGATGTTGTTCTTTTTCTTTCTGTTTTCAAACAGATCAAAAGGAGCACATCTTGGGACAAAAAGAAGGGCCTGGAATTCCAATTGTCCTTCAACAGAAAAATGCTTCACTGCCAAATGTTCTTCCCAATCATCATTAATAATGTCATCAGGATTTCTGGTCCAAATAGGCTTTGTTTTGTTGAGTTCTTCTTGATCAATGTACTTTTCTCTTATCTTCTTCTTCTTGTTGTCACCATCCTTCTTTTCTTCTTCTTCATCAGAACCGATGTCTTCTATTTCAGGCTTGTCCTCAGACTCCTTTTCTTCTTTTTCTTCAGCTTCATCATCACTGACTTCCTTATCACGTTCCTTCTCCACAAAGAGAGTAGTGGGATAGCCAATAAACTGAGAATGCTTCTTCACAATCTCCTTTATTCTCCGTTCCTCCAAATACTCGGTTTGGTCTTCTTTCAGGTATAAGATAACCTTTGTTCCATGGCCCATTGGTTCACCTGTGTCAGTCCTCACTGTGAATGAGCCCCCTGCTGAGGATTCCCAGGCATACTGCTCATCATCATTATGTTTGGTGATCACAGTCACTTTCTCAGCAACCAAATATGCAGAGTAAAAACCAACACCAAACTGGCCAATCATAGAGATATCTGCACCAGCCTGCAAAGCCTCCATAAAGGCTTTGGTACCAGACTTGGCAATAGTACCAAGGTTATTGATCAGGTCAGCCTTGGTCATTCCAATTCCGGTATCCACAATAGTAAGGGTTTGATCTTGTTTGTTGGGAATAAGATTAATGTGCAGCTCCTCCCAGAGTCTAGTTTACTGGGGTCCGTCAGACTCTCGTATCTGATCTTGTCCAGAGCATCTGATGAATTTGAAATCAGCTCCCTCAGAAAGATCTCTTTGTTTGAATAGAAAGTATTGATGATCAAGGACATCAACTGGGCAATTTCTGCCTGAAAGGCGAAAGTCTCGACCTCCTCCTCCTCCATTGGTTGGTCTTGGGTCTGGGTCTCCTCAGGCATCTTTGCGGAGTGACCACGCACGGAACGTGACCGGCTGCACCACCACACTGAAGCAACTGATTGATTGATTTTTAATGTATGTGTTTTACATCTAGACATGGACAAAATAAAAAGGCATTCCCACTTCAAATCCCTGTAGTCTTTCTTTCTTCTCCCACTGCACTGATTTCTAAATAAATATTAGTCTGCTCTACTCTCTCCCACAAAGTCTGACTATAGTCATTCAAATTTGAACATTAAATGTAGCAAGTGGTTTTTTTTGCCCAATACTAAGCTCTGTGAAGTGTACAAAGAATGTGATAAGGTCTCTGCTCGGGGAATTTCTTGTTTGATTCCAGAAAGTGTGTATACAAAGCCATCAAGCCATCGATATCATCCATGATGTAAACATTATTACATGATGGCTCGCTGTAAGAGAGGAAGAGAAAAAGCTGGAGACAAGAGATATGACATAGGAAGGTGCCAATCATATTTAGAAAATGGCCCATGGGTGTGATGGTTATTATTTGCAAAATTGAATATAATATTGAGGCTTAGTAAAACTCCCCCTTGACACATTCATTCTCCCCTGCTTCTGACTCTCATCATAGCAGAAATAGGATTGCCTCACAAGACATTTTCAGTGTATCTGTAAAAGCTAGCTTATAGTATTTCTTATTGTCTATAAAGAGTTTTTGTTGCTGCCATCCAGACAGATCAGACATTTTTAAGTAAAATATTTATGGTGGACCTAATCATGGTTCTATTTTGTTATTAAGCCAGGAAAATGAGACTGAAGGAACTGTATAAATTGAATTGCTTGAACAAAGCCTTTTTCTCTTTCCTTTGTAACATCTTTCTCAATTTCTGACATGAGCTTGCCAATTAAAAATACATTTTGACTGAGGTCTGAAACTGATGTAGCTCCCAGAGTTTTGGACCCAAAACTCAATGAAAAGGAACCACAGAGGCATGAAACCAACAGTCACCCAAATTTGAATAAATTAGAGCTGTTCTGTTTTGCCGTACTGGCAGCCAGAAAGCCACAGGCATTTCACCATCCCAAAGGGTCTGGAGACCTGAGGGAGAGTAGAAAGCGCAAGCCCAGACCGCACATAGCTGTTGCTTTATATGTAGCTCATGCCATAGAAAGAGTCCCCAGTTTCAATTCAACAGCATCCCTTGAAAAACCAATGCATTTCAAATAGAAATGCTCATTTTTAATATAACAAATACTTTAATAGAATCTTGAAAATTTCCTCCTAATTAAAAAAAAAAAAAGAAAATCACAAATCTTTTTCGGTAGTAAGGGAGGCAGAGGTATAGGAAAATGCCTTATTTTTCTTCATTTTTTTTTTATTGAAAAACTCGATAAATGGATAGCTCTTAGGACAGAGCCCATTTGTGGATTTTATTTCACAAACATGTAGTAAGAACTTCAAGCACATCAGGACAATTCATTGGTCGTTGATCATACACAAGTAAAAGACAGGGTGCTTAGCTATTAACTTTCCAAGTGCTTAACTACTTTCCTGCTTCCACATTGGCATGTCTATTAACAATGTCATTGTTCAGGCCTTGTTTAATCAGCCATATTGTTGAGGTATCATGGGTGTACCCTCCCTGTCATATTTAGGAGACACAGTGTCAAGGGTGTTCTGTGACATCACTGGGGTTTCAATATTCCTGTCCATCTGAAATTCATGTTGAAACAGAATCTTTGTCTTTGGCATTAAGAACTCTCTGCAAAGCAATGAATCCAAGAGTGCTACATCCAGGTGAATAGTATTGATGCCCTCACTAAAGAGGTGTCAGAGGGTTTCCTGGTCTTTCCACCTTTTACACTGTGAGGATGGGGTAGAAAAATGCTGTCTATGTAATAGACCCTCACCAGACACTGAATCTACTGACTGTGGAAACAGATCTCTATTGCTTCTACATTATGATGCCTAACGTATTTTGTCACAGCAGCAGAAAGAAACTGAGACAAGTAGGTAGGAGCAGGTGATGTGAGGAAGTCTGAAGGACTGACCTCACACCCAGTCTGACTTCTAAGGGCTAGAGTGTAAGAGAGGTGAGCTTGACCAGAATGTTCTGTCAGGAAGAAGAGAAAAGATGTGTTCCGACAGAGGGGCAGCATTTGTGAAGAGACAGTGAATTAAGAGAACTAGTACAGCACAGCAGTCCCAAAGATGAGGACCAGGTGGGACCTGAACAGTGGGTCACTCTTACATTACATTCTACCCTGAAGACAGAGAGGGAAAGGGTTATGGACAAATGGGACCGTATTTGCACCTTAGGAAGATCACTGCCTATGGTGGCATGAAGCTAGATGTAGAGAGACGGCATGTCAGAAGTCTAATTGAGAGAGGAGAGAAAAAACTCCAAAAGGTATTAAAGATGTAGGAAAGCTAAGTAGCTAGTCAGTTGCATGTAGACTAGAGGTACAAAAAAAAGGACATCCCTAAAGATCTTAAACTGATCTAAGTCTGTATTCTGATATGTTTCTTTCTTGCATTGAGAGCTGTAAGAATGTGTGATAACTATGTGTGGCCTCCACCCACTTTTTCTTTTCTCCTTATGATGTTTGTAATCAAACCCATGACCTTGTGCCTTCCAAAGGCTTTAGCACTGAGACAGATCCCTAGCACACTTGACTACCTCTCCATGTTAATGAAACCCCAGTAATCTTGGCATTAGAGAAGCATATAGTTTTCCAAGATAGTCTCATTTACTACTTTGCTCTGGTGTGGAAACTAACCATAGCCTTCCTTGGTAATACTGAATCATGTTGGCTTTTTTGTCCACACAGTCAATGAGTTACAGAGCAATGTTCTGCCAGGGTGTGAGACTTCTCAGAGGCCATGACCTCTGAGATGGTTTTGAAGGTCTGGTAGAAGTGAATGAGAGGAAGGATGTCTGGCTGAGGCAGCATCATCAATAAATATGAGAAGCATATATGTAAATGTAACATGCCTGAGAGCCTGCCAGTGGGTCAATGATGTCTTGTAGTCTCCCCCACAAATGACTTTGGCTTTCTTCTTTTAAAGACATGATGTTTGTCTAGTCTCAGAAAACTAGAAAATAAGTATCAACCACGTGATGGTTCAGTAGGTAAAGTGTCCCACAAACAAGAGAACCTGAGTTTGTTTCCTAGATGTTTTCCATGAAAAAAGCCAGGCATAGTTGTATGTGATTATAATCCAGTGCAGGGGAGAAGACAGAGAGATTCACTGGGGTTCACTGGCTAGCCAGCCTTACCTACTTTGGGAGCCCATGTCACAAGTGAGAGATTCTGTCTCAACAAACAAGGTGGACAGTGGCTGAGGAATAACACTCATGATTGAACTCTGGCTTCCATATGCATGAGCACACATGTGCATGAGTACATGCACACACATACACATATATGAGTGTCTGTGTAAATGTGCGTGTGTGTGTGTGTGTGTGTGTGTGTGTGTGTGTGTGTGTGTGTGATTTTTATCCCCCTCTCCCAGTACTTATCCTCTGAGATTTATGGAAATTTTACTTCTCTTTTTCTCTCTAGCCACATGCTCTCATCTCCAACTGGACTTGATAGTTGCCAGCTAAAGGAACAATAATATAATAGTTAAGGCAAACCAGGCAGATTCTGAAACTCAGCAGTGACTTGTGCATATGGAAAATCCGATTTGTACGTGTGTGCCTTGTGTAAACTGATTTGTAACTGAACTCATATGACTTCACCAAGGTTTAATAAGACGCTGTCAACACATTCAGGTTTCAGAGCTCAGTTGCTTGCTCCATGTTGTAGAGCAAGTCATACCTGGTCTCATTTGCAGCACTCGAGAGACAGTGACATTCAAGAGAAGCTACCTGGTGCAAGGAAATAAAAGTGGAGACCACAAAATGATTTTCTTAAGTGCCGCACGATTTATATTTAATTTCTAGTTTTCCACGTCTAGACCAACGTCCCGTCTTTAACGGTAGAACCGAGATTAGTCACTGAAAACAGTGAGATCAGGGAGGGCTTAGAGTTTAGAAAACAAGGATCTGAAAGTGGGGATTTTAATTTTGTTTATTCAATTTACTGAACATATTGTGTCTTATAATTAAATATTTTAAAACTTTTATGAAATCTGTTCTCAGATGACTTCACATATTCATGGTGTGCATCCTGACAGTTACACTCTCCCCCTAATCTCCCTCCTACCCTGTGACCCGTGTGTCCTCCTCACAAGTCCCTTTCTCATTCACGACTTTGCTCATGCTGTTTGCTTGTTTCTTTCCTTGGGCTCCACTGAGTCCGACCACTGTCGTCTGTGTGGCCATAGATTTGCAACACCTCTGGGGGTACGGCGGGCTCCGCAGCGGGGACATATTGGAAGACAAGGACTGGCCTGTCTCAGAGTCCGTCGGGATCCACAGGAGTGATAAAGCCGACTTAATTCCCCCCCACTCATGATCGACTGTTGATAGGCCAAATTTTATGAATGCCCATTGCAGGTAGCCAAAGCTGCTGTGAGGTCATGGCTACTTCGGCTGCATCATGCCCAGAAGACAGCGTTCTACAGCCCTTCTCTGGCTCTTACATTCTTTGTATTCTCTCTTCCATGATGTTTCTGAGTCTTAAAGAGAGTGGTATATTATGTCCTGTTTAGGGTTGAGAACTCAGCTGCTACTTATAAAATGTATCTTTTTAGGAACTAATTTTGGCTGTGCTATGTTTATTCTCAAAAGTCCATACTCTGTGCCTCTCACCAACAAAATCACATCTGCGAGGTTTCTCTAGTCTCTGCATAACCCCACACCGTTCACTGCCTCTTCCTCCAGTCCCGGCATGTGTTTGCCCAGGTCTTCCACACATGCCACCAGGTTCCAGATAAATGCAGCCCTTGACCCATTTCTTTCAGATCTCTGCGCAAATGCCACCCCACCAAAGGGGGTTCTCTGACCATCTACTCCATAGCCTCCTTTCTTCGCTGCCTTTTCTTCATGTTGAATTTTTGCTTCATGGATTTATTAGATAACATAGCATATATTTACTTGTCAAAATGTTTTAACTGTCTCTTCAACCCACATCTCTTTCAGATGAGAAGAATTTTGTGGTTCTGTTTGCTGCCTGGTTCCCATTCATTGGTACTGCTTGGTGTCTATTCTATATTTTACACCAAAGGGGCAGTCAATAAGTATTTAACTTACCAATAAGTATTTATATTTGTGAAAAGTAAACAAATATTTGCATCAATTTCTGGGTGAATACAGGTAAGATGGTTTAAAAAGAGATAATAAATACAATTTATGTGAAAAGAAAAATTTAAATCAAAATAAGAATACAAGTAGAATTAACCTCGTTTCTAAAAAGTATGAGGACTTAAATGAGAGGCTAAGAATATGGTTCAGAAGTGTATGCTTGTCTACTGTGCAAGGCTCTCAGTTCATTCTACACACACAAACACACACACACACACACACACACACACACACACACACACGCATGCACAAACCTTATGGATAAGTTCTTGATTGTTCACAATTTATACAACATTTTAATGGAATTATTTCCTTCTGACAATGCTTCATTGAATTCATGGGGCTTTTCACACTGGCTTTGGAGTACATTCCTTTAGTGAATAAAGCTGCTATGGAGCATGTGGATGCTAGAAGTTAGGGTGTGCTTGGACACCAGAGACTGGGATGTCTAGATTCTGCTGGGAGATGTAGCCATGACTCTTTCAGCTGTTTCTGGGATAAGCAACACATAGATGATGACAGAGAGAGACCAAAGCAATTGCTGCCCAGCTTTGGATCTGTGCCTTGGTTTTCTTAGCTAAAAGTTATACACTTCATTCCTAGTAGCTTGGACATATTCTCTTTTTCCCTTTTCCCCAATCTCCACCTGTTCTCACAAATGAGCCTACCTCTCCTCAAACTCACAATCCTCTTTTGGAGGTCACCCTTTTGAATGCTGGGGTGACTGGTGTGCACCGCCCTTTCTGGTTACTTACAAACCCTTCTTAGGGAGTGTTACTCATCCACATAATTTGTTTTTGATGTCTTTTTTTTTTTTTTTTTAGAAAGCTTCAATTGAACAAGAATATATTAAGTGCATATTGGGCATCTGTTTCCAACATTTATCAGCATAAGGACAACCTTGTTTTAGCCAAACCCTTAGTCCCTAATCTAAGATGATCATCAAATCACTTTAAAGCCATTTCAAGATGCTGGACTAGCTTACATAGAAAAAGTATTGCCAATAGTAATTTTTTTTTTTTTTTTTGGTTTTTCGAGACAGGATTTCTCTGTGTAGCTTTGCATCTTTCCTGGAACTCACTTTGTAGACCAGGCTGGCCTCGAACTCACAGAGATCCGCCTAGCTCTGCCTCCCGAGTGCTGGGATTAAAGGCTTGCTTTTAATGTACCTAAAACATTATCAAATTTAGAAAAAATAATTCCTTAATCCAGCATTAGAGAATTTTAACACAGTAAATATGCAAATTGTAAGGTACTCTTATAGTATTTGTATGTGATAAATCATTGAGTGGTCTGAATTATGAGCTTAACATACATAAACACATTTAGTTGAATGATTTTATCTACTTTTTCATTGCATCATATCAAGAAAGACATAATGTCTGGTTGCTCAATCTGAACAGTAAAATGAGGTAATCGAATCCACGGGCATTTCTTGACATTGTAGCCGCACTGATAAGGGAGCCTGAAGAGTCAGCTCATGGCTTTTTCAATTCAGCGTGCTGCAGACTTTGCAATCCCAGCTGTTTCTCTTGGCCCTGTATAAGCAATTCCCACAGTTCAATTAACCGTTTGAAGGTCCGATGTGGTGGTATTGTGTTCCCCAAAATATTGTGTATGCTAATAAACTTATCTGGGGTCAGAGAACAGGACAGCCACAATATTAAACATGAGGATAGGCAGTGGTAGCATACGCCTTTAATCCTAGCATTCCAGAGACAGAAATCCCTCTGGATCTCTGTGAGTTCAAGGCCACATTGGAAAAGGCCAAGCATGGTGACACAGCCTTTAATCCCAGAAAGCACGCCTTCAATCCCAGGGAGTGGTGGTAGAAAGCAGAAAGGTATATAAGGCGTGAGGAACAGAAACTAGAGGCCTTTGGCCTGGAGAAGCCTTTGGCCTGGAGAAGCATATGGCTTTCAGGCTTCTAGCAGCAGTTCAGCTGAGACCCATTCTGGATGAGGGCTCGGGGCATCCAGCCTGAGGAAACAAGACCAGCTGAGGATCCGGCGAGGTGAGATAGCTGTGGCTTATTCTGTCTCTCTGACCTTCCAGTGTTCACCCCAATACCTGGCCCGGGTTTGATTTTATTAATAAGAACTCGTTAAGACTTTTAAGATTCATGCTACAGTCCGAGAGTGTTTCGTGCTTTTGGCTGACCTGATTAATACACAAGCTTAATTTAGGCCTCGTGATGACTCAGGCACCTCTAGATGTGATGGGGGAAAACCTGACTTCCCTGCGGTGTGCTATGAAGCATGCAGCACCCAGTCCTGGTCTACCCTTCTGTTCTCTTCCCATGTCCGCTTCTCCCTTGTTCAACCACTCTTACCACACTGGCCTTCAGGGTTTTTCCTTTCAAGGTGATAAGCCGTTTCCTGTTGCAGTTAAGCTCCGATAGAAACCTTTTCTGACCCCAGGTTTTATCACACACGTTTTTGCTCACTTAAGACCCACCACCACAGCTACACGGTCTCTGACAACCGTTCCTGCTTTGTTGGTGTTCCACACCGTTGTCCATCATTACAGCCTGCTCTTCCCTTTACAGTACTGAGTCTAATCCGTAACAAGCGTATTACTGATTTGGCGGTTTAACACCAAGTTCGTCAATTTTGAAAACGCCGTTCAGCACAAGAGAGAAATCCTGCCAGTTTTGTTGACCGCCTGGAAGATTACATCTAGAATGATGAATGAGTCTGCCACCAAGCTGATCCGCGGTGCTCAAGGACTGGCCCAGTTTCGGGAATCAGGAAGCCCCAGAGAGAGCACAGGCATGGCAGGGTGGTTTTCAGGACAGTATCTCAGTACACTGTTCAGACAAACCCCCTACAGTTTGACATCTTTGTGGGAGTTTGGGGAACTGGGTCAAGAATTTCTTTTCTCTTCTAGAAAAGGCAACACAAATTTAGCCAATTTAAATTAATGGGTAAGAAATCTAGCTATTGACTGGATTGATTAAACTAGTGCCAGTAGCCTTTTTAGATTTAAGATAATTTTTTTTTTTCTGGCACCAGAGAACAAACTCAGGGCCTCACACATGTTAGGCAAAAGTTCTACCCCAGCTTCATCTCCAGCCCTAAGATAACTTTAAGATAAAAGTATTCACAGCAATTTTATAGGCTATATAATTCTTCCATTTCCTAAGGCCTCACAAAAGACTTTGCTTCTTCAATAAACTTCTAAGCACCTATAATATTTGCTATTTTATTTTAGATAATTTTGGTGGATGCATATACCATGTCTTATCTGACAGGAATCTCCTTAGAATTATGCTTGTCTTCAGTTTTCCAGATACTAGGAAGCAAACAATGATACCGGCCCAGAGACAGTATCGCATAAATAACAAGACTTTCAAACACAGCCCTTAAAACTCTCATTTATAATAACCACACACAAGGTAAATGTTAATGTCTTGCCATAACATTCAAATCATATTTTATTATTTTATTTTTGTATTTTTTTATTGTGTGCATGTGTATGTACGAATATTTTGCATGTTTTGTATGTGTGGGCCATGTGTGAGTGCATGCCTATGGAGGTCCCAAGTTGATGTCTGGAATCATCTACAATCACTCTTCTACTTTATCCATTGAGGCAAGATCTTCTCAGTCAAAACCAGAGTTGACTGATATGTCTAGTCTTGATAACCAGCCTGTTCTGGAGGTCCCTCATCTCTGTCTTCGAGACACGGGTTTAGGGGACCACCACACCTATTCAGCATTTACTTGGATTCTGGGGATTGGCACTCCTGATCTCATGCTTGGGAAACAAGTACACCAGCCATCTTCCCAGGTCATGGACTTTAAATTTTGTTGAAATTTAAGTTTCCTATGAATCACCACATATGCAGTGTCAATTTGAAGTACATGTTAGAAAAGGTAGAGAAGGCATAAAAGGCAGTGATAAAAATTGGGACAGCAGTTACAAATTTATCTATCCTCTCAAAAGTATAAATAACAATGTGTAAAAGATCATGCAATTTTTTTAAGCAGAGAAGCAAATTAAGACACAAAAATAAATGTCTTTCTCCTCAACTAATTCTTTAATGACTGTATAGAAGCATGGGCAGTAGAAAAGAACATTAGATAATTATTAGTGTTGCAACCAAGATTTGCTGGCTGCAATTCACACACCGTAGTGCAGTGTCATATGGGACTAATCAGTTGTTTGCAAAGCATTTGAAATGCCCCGTGTTTGACTGCCACTTGTTCACTGCAATTTTCCTACTACATCCCCTCCTTTGTCCTCCCTGTAATGGACGGATGGGCTGTTCAAGCACAGAACCTCAGTTATCAGCCACATGCTGCGGAACTAGAGATCCCTCAGGAAACGGGGGTAATTGGACATGTGTCAGCAGTAGCAACTCATTGCTGGAACCCCTAGGAGATACACAGCGTGCCCACGTCCACCACCTGCAGGAGCTGAGAGGTTTTTACTCCTGAACGATGCTGCTGGGGAGAAACAGTCATGCCGTTTGTTATCTTCAGTCGCTTACAACCAAGCCCTCCACCGCTACTTCCGTTTCCATTAGACGACTTCAAAACTTATTCTTTATTAAAATCCAAAAATTATTTTTCCCCATGATAGGAATCGCCCTTTGTGTACTGTGTGTTTAGAGGTCTTAATTCCTGTGGTTCAGGAGCAATTTTAGAATTTAAACTTGTGTCCAATGAAAGTGGATGCTGCAAAATAATCAGACAATGGGCATCTCTGCGTCTCCTGTCATAGTCACTTACAAATGGCACCGGAGTGTTTGCCAAAGAGTAGGCACATGAGATATGTCTCACATGCTACAGCATCTTGGTATGAGCAACATCCTTTGCCACATTTTTCATGGAGGAGACTTTTATTTATGTGACTGCTGCTTAAGATTTCTGGGGGGCATACACCATTCCTCATACACAGAGTTTAGACTTGTATTCAGCTTTCACTCTCAGGAGTGCTAGGGCCGCAATGAACCGTACCCTACTGCCCCACTGTGTGCTCATTTAATGGGCAGCATTTGTTTCAGAAGGTCTTGCTGTGTGCTCTTAATCATCGAACAGCGTGAGGCTAACCTGCTCAAAACAAATCCCCATGAACCCTGCACTCCTCATCTAACCACAGGGTTAAATAGTCTCAGGCAGGAGGTGAACACAGGCAAACTGTGTGTCTTCTAGGGGTTTCAACAACTATTTTTTTTTTACTCTCAACTATATACT
The DNA here is from genome assembly GCA_902168325.1 of Peromyscus nudipes. Classification (NCBI taxonomy): domain Eukaryota; kingdom Metazoa; phylum Chordata; class Mammalia; order Rodentia; family Cricetidae; genus Peromyscus; species Peromyscus nudipes. The sequence continues at coordinate 58,539 of CABHPH010162792.1, read as the reverse complement.
CAATTGAATATTGAGTATTGTTTCTCTCTGTGGCTCTGAAAAAGTTCCCTTCACTAAATAAACTCAACTGTTTTAGCAAGATTGTCTTATTTATTTCTATCCCCTTTAACTTACTATCAGTGAAAAGTAGACGTCTTTCTGCAATTACACCCATTTTGCAAGGGTATTTTTAGGCACTTCCCACCAGCTTTCGCTCTAATTTCTTTGCTGCTTTGTGTGCATGTGTGTGTGTGTGTTCACATGCACTCATCTGTTCATGTGAGTGCAGATGTGTGTGCAGGCCAGTGGACAAGCCGGGGTGTACTTCCTCAGATGTCGTCCATCCCTCTTTTGCTCATTTTCTTCTGTTTTGAAGCAAGTTCTCACTGGCTTAGGAACTCACCAAGAACCTTAGGTGAGATTGCTCAGTGAACCCCAGGGAACCAGTCTCTGCTGCCCCAGCACTGAGTTATAAACATGGGCTATTATGCCTGACATTTTTGTGTGTGGGTTCTGAGGATCAAACTCAGGTCCCCATGCTTATAAAGCAAACCCATTACTGATGGAGCCATCTCCTAGCCCTTTGTCTGGTTCTTTATTAAGGCAATTGTTAATTACATCCAGAATATAATTGGAAAATTATCACAATTATCTTAGCTGTTGTGGAAAAGTTGAAGAAATTGAAAACCCACTCTCTTTGGTTTTCTGTATGAAATATACAGCAAACCTTTAAAAAGGGAACATGAATCTCCTTAAAAGCTTAGCAAGAAAGGTTAAGCCTTGCATGGCCTTCAGTGGGGAGCAGGAAACCCCAGAACTTGTGAAAAATAGTTTTAGGTTAAATCAGAATAACGGTGGTCCTTGTTCACATTATTCTGAGACTAGAGCAGAATCTAAATCATATTTACATTTTAACTCCCCCACCCAAACTGGTGTTTTACCCTGTTTTTGCAGCTAGGCTCAGGAAACGTCAACCTTTTAAAACTACACCTGCCTATCAATTGGAAAATGCTTAAAAAACATGGTTAAAAACAAATCAAACCTCCCACATTTAACAAAGAATGTAACTGTGTTGCAACTTCCTTCCTCTTAGGAGAAAAAAGGGACACAAATGAGTAATTTTTAAAGGAGTATGAAACAGAGGGATTCAATCTCCAGTTATGCACACAGAGAAACACACAGACACAGAAACAGCAGAGAACGATTGTTCAAGTGATTTACATGAATTTCAGAAAATTATGTGTGTGTCTCTGTGTGTATGTCTGTGTGTGTGTGTGTGTGTGTGTGTGTGAGAGAGAGAGAGAGAGAGAGAGAGAGAGAGAGAGAGAGAGAGAGAGAGAGAGAGAGAGAGAGAGAGAAAGAGAGAGAGAGAAGTGGGGAGTTGGGGACTCATGCCACCTTTCAGCATGGAGGTCAGAGGCCATCTTTATTGAATTGGTTCTTTCCTTCCACCTTTGGTGGGTCTGGAGAATTGAACCCAGTTCAGTCTTCCTTTTGTATAAATCCTAACTCAAAAGCTTAATGTTTTATTATCAAGACTTAAGCGTTCAACACGTTTTTGCATTTGATACATTTATTCATTTTCATTGCTTGTTTTCTCAGTTAGTCTGTGAGGAAAGATACAAACAAAGCCCCTGACTTGAAAGATTTCCAGGCAATACAGGCTTTCTGGACTGCTTCGAGGGTATATGGCATCTTAGTTGTGTTTCTATTGCTATGAAGAGACACCATGACCAAAGCAGCTTATAACAGAAAACACTTAGTGGGGCCTGGCTTACAGTTTCAGACGGTTAGTCATTCTCATTTAAACTACCACGTCTGGAATTCCCAAGTCCCTCTCTCTCTTCTCCTGGGGGAGAATTTGAGGTTGTGGTCCCCTTATATTCTCAGATGTATGCCTAATGTTCAGTAATATTTCTTGGTTGGCACATAGCACCAACTTTTATTTTCAAAAGTTTATAAAACTCAGGAGTAAATATTGATTTAAAATTTTCATTGCCATAGGCTACTTCATTTCCCCCTGACAGATTTCAAGCTATGAATTTCTAAGATGAATAGAATCAGAACCTGCTATATTGCTGAGGAGATGGAACTAACATGTGGTCATAAGCCAATGATTCTGGGGCCCAAATAACTGAGTTTACACATTTCATATTTAGGGAGAGCTTGTGGGTTCTAAGAATCATGATTATGGGTTTTCTATTAATGAATATAATTTCTTAGTAGATTCTTACACTTTGTCAGGCTTTGAAGGGAAGTGGAAAAGCTTTCTCTCTCTCTCTCTCTCTCCCCCCCCACCGTGTGTGTGTGTGTGTGTGTGTGTGTGTGTGTGTGTGTGTGTGTGGTGGCTGTTGCTTCGAAAGGATAACTTCTGACCTTAGGATAATAAATAGGAATAATTCTTTGATGATAAAAGCAGTGCCAGTATAAAGAAGAACAAAGAAAAAGGAGAACAAGCATATTTCACCTGCTTTCTATTGCCAGGTACAGTGGTCCTCAGGATACATGTACGGTTGTGCTTCGTGCATACAATAACATCGTGAAGCAGGGGCTATGATCCTCATCTAGAGATGGAGTATGCAGCTGGAAGGTTTCTCCAGTCCCACCTGGGGCCCCCACTCTGCCCACCCTGCGGTCCTGCAGCCACTTATAAAATAACCATTCAGAAGCTTAATATTATTTACAAAATGCATGGCTTATGGCAGCCTTCTTGATAGCTGACGTGGATATCGCTCTGTATAAATAAAATGCTGATTGGCCAGTAGCCAGGCAGGAAGTATAGGCGGGACAAGCAGAGAAGAGAATTCTGGGAAGTGGAAGACTGAGGCAGGGAGACGCTGCCAGCCACTGCCATGAAAAGCGAGATGTAAGGTACTGGTAGGCCACGAGCCACGTGGCAACTTATAGACTAATAGTAATGGGTTAATTTAAGATGTAAGAACTAGATAACAAGAAGCCTGCCATGGCCATACAGTTTATAAGAAATATAAGTCTCTGTGTGTTTACTTGGTTGGGTCTGAGCAGCTGTGGGACTGGCAGCTGAGAGAGATTTGTCCTGACCGTGGGCCAGGCAGGACTGGAGAAAACTTCAGCTACAGATAGCTAGCTCTTTCATCTTAAATTAACACATTTCTATTAATCTATGTTTCGCTCCATGGCTGTGGCATTAGCAGTCTGTGGGCATCTTGCTTCTCCTTCCATGGTTGCCAACATCTCTCTCTCCTTGCCTTTCTTCTCTCTGTATATCTGCTTGAATTTCCCACCCACCTCTAAGCTTCCTTGCCATAGGCTAATGCAGCTTTATTTATCAACCAATCAGAGAAACACATATTCACAGCATTCAGAAAGACATCCCACAGTAGGGGTAAAAACCTCCCAAGTGGAGAACCTGACTTTCAACCCAGGGGTGGCTAGCTGAATCTAGAACAGCCTCTTCCAGTGGTTTTTAATGACTTCTATTCTGTAAAACAGTAGAAGCTTTTAGTACATTATATGGGCTCAGGACATAACAGTTTTATGAGGGAAGGAACCATGTGTAACACAGCTGAACAGACACACATGACTTTTTGCACTTTTTACACAACATTTTTGAAAATTTATTTGGGGATAGGTGTGACACTGAATGTCCAACTTTTCCCCTGAAATATCGAACACAAAAGAATATTAAGTGTTGTAAGGTTGAAAAGCTGTTTGTGCATCCAGTATTCTTTCACTTATAGTTACCTGGAAATAATCTCCCAGCCCTGTAGGTGTCTGGCCTTTAGCAGGGACTCTTGGTCCTTACCTTTCTAAGTGACAGGAAGATCCAGGCTAGACTGGCTAATCATCTAAGGATCATTCCACGTTGCTGTCATAAAAGACACACTCAGCACCCTTCTTTTCCTCATCACATTTCCATCATATACAGAAATGTTTATGAAGCAGCACAAAATTTAGGAAACTACTAGTGAATGCAGTAGGACTTGAGGGTGTACACCGAGGTACAATTCACTGGAGGATGTGGGAGGTTGGCATGTACAGATGATGTTCTGTGCTGCTCTGGAGTTTGAAAGGAGTTCCTTGATATATTATAATAATTAGTTAATTGTTGGGATGTTTTGAAAACCCCACTGGCTTTGATGTATGGAAATAGAAAAAAATGATTCGAAGTCCATTTTCCTTGATGTTGATATTTTAAGAGATAAATGATCATAGTTTCAGCTGTCAGCCTGACACAACCCGAAGCTGGAAAGAGGGATCTTCAATTGAGGAATTGCCTCCGTTAGATTGACCTACTGGCATGTCTCTGAGGAATTTCTTACTTGCTAATTGATGTAGAAGAAGAGAGGCCAATGTGGTTGGTGCTATCCCTAGGTAGATGGGCCTGGGCTATATATGAAGAGTATCTGAGCAAGCCAGGGAGATCAAGCTGGCAAGCAGTGTTTTTCCATGTGCTGTGAGATGGTCTTCCTGGACGCTGTGAATATGTGTTGCTACCATTGGTTAATAAAGAAGCTGCTATGGCCTATGGCAAAGCAGAATAGAGCAAGGTGGGGAATCCAAGCAGAGAGACAAGGAGAAAAAGGAGAGTCAGAGGAGGTGCTGAGTGCTGACGGGGGAGCAAGATGTAATGGAACACAGGTAACACCACAAAGTCATGTGGCATAGATTAATAGAAATAGGTTGAGGTAAGTTGTAAGAGCTAGTTAATGGTAAGCCTGAGCCATAGGTCAAACAATTTGTAATTAATATAAGCCTCTGTGTGTTTGCTTGGGACTGAGTGGCTGCAGGACACAGTAACACTTCTGGCTACATCTATGGTCTCTGCTTCAGTTCCTACCTTGAGTTGCTGCCTTGGCTCTCCTCAATGATAGACTGTAGTCTGTAAACTAGAATAAACGCTTTCTTTTCCCAAGTTGCTTTTGACATGGTGCTTATCACAGCAACACAACCAAACCAGAAATATACTTTGAAAAGCCATGGCAACCATTTGTATGTTGAAATTTAAAAAATAAAACAAAACAAAACAAAAAACCCAAACAAACTAAACTAGGCTATCAACTGGAAGAGGTGTCTCTTCTTCAGGATGACTACCATGAAAACATGTCAGCATGACTCTCTTCACGGGTTTTACAGTCTTTCCCCTTGTGCTGAGGTTTCTGGGGATGCCTCATCAAGTGTGCCAGCCCTCTTAGGGACCATAGCTGATATGATTCTAGGATTCTGAAAATCCAGAAAATCTCCTTGGTAGAGAGGAAATTGTGAACTTTGACAAAGTCAAACAGTAAACACAAAAACACCGCTTTGAGTCAGATGTGCATGATCTGTGTGAGCTGTGAAGTCCTAGTTTGCATCACAGAATATAGGGCATGGTTGTTTGGCTCTTTGTTCATTAACAAAGTGTGAGTAATGACAAATAAAACATTTACTGTTTATTGCAGATTGTCAAAGTGATGCAATTAATTTGGCTTCTTATTACACTAATTAAAATGTATCGCTTTCCTTGTACTTCCATGGGCCAGGCTGAACAATAATAAACATCAATCCACAGTGACCAAGAAACTAGTTCTAAGCCCCCATGTTGAGTCTGAAGTAATTATCACTGAGCTAATATTCATTTCAAGTCTGAAATACTGGAGCACACTGTAACTCATGTAGGCAGTGGAATGTCAAATAAAGATAGCATGCTAGGAAAACAATTTCCACAATTACAGGTTTGAAGGTCTGGGCACACAGAGGAAAACTATCTTCCTTGCTGCTTGGAAGAAGAAGGTACCAGAAATACCCCATTCTTCCATGAATGTGATGGCAGCAAGGTCTGAGGCATCAACCTGCCTTCAGCTAATCCTCCTCACCCTTTAGCTTTACTATGCATATGCATTAGAATGTAAAGGTTTTCATTACGTTGGATGCTTTCTGACATACTTGGTTTGAGCTTACTCCAGTCATCATGTTCTCCTTCATTTACTGCAGACTTCTTACAAAGATACTTCTCTCTTTCTCTTTCTCATATATGTGCATGCCTGTGTGAGATAGCTATATTTATTAGTGATAGGATAGCTCTGTCTATATGTAACTATTAAGAGCCATATCCACAGCTATCAACTCTTCATCAGTCTTTGTTACTTTTGCAGCCTTGCTTCTGTCCTGACAATTACAAGGCAACAGTTCATTTGAAGGTCTCTAATCTCCTAACAGACCAGGGACACAGGTCATCTCATGCTGTTCCTATTGCCCTCTCCACACATGCTTCTCTGGTGTTTGCTCTCCCTTCATACTCCTTGATTCGTCTTTCATTTTGGCTCCCAAAGCATGGTGCCCCTTGCTTCTCCCTCCTGCTGCCGTATTTGGCTTCTTATTGCTGCCTCTTCCTATCCTTCAAATACAGAGCTGTCTGATGGCCCTCTCCTTGGACTTCTTTTCTGCCGTCTTCTTCAGAGAGTCTCATCTAGCTTTATAGACTCGGTTCTCACTTTGCTATCAATGACATCCACATTTACAACCCCCACTTCAACTTCCTACGGATTCCAGTTAGTTCCTGATAGGTCCGCTACACGGCTCACAAATACCTTAAAAACTCAAGGTTTTGAGTGGATAAGGAAAGTGTGGTACAGATACAAAAGGGAGTTTATTCTATTTATGATTTTCTTGCTGAAAAGTGTGGTATGTGTGAGGTGTACGTGTGTGTGTGTGTGTGTGTGTGTGTGTGTGTGAATATGTGGATGTGTGTACACATGTGGAGGTTAGAGGTCAATGTCTAGCGTCTTTTGAATTGCTCTCCAGCTCATATTTTGTAAATTCAGTTTTATTGGGACGCGTTCATGCCCACTCACACACACACTGTCGCCAGCTTCTGCACTACACGGGAAGACCGGGGTGCTGTGGCGTGCACTGCCAAGCTGTTCTGAAGTGTTATCAGCAGTCACTAAGCCCTCTCAGACTGAACCCGAAGATCAGCGATTCCGCTAGGCTCCCTCACCAAGAAGCTTCAGGGGTCTGCCTGTCTCAATCCACCTCCCCTGAAATCACTGGGGCTACAGGTGGCTACCACCACACTCGCTTTCTACATCAGAGCTGAGGATTCAAACACAGGGCCTCATGCTTGTGCAGCAGACGTTTCACTGACTGAGCCCTCCCCTCAGCTTCATGGTGGCGTTTTCCTCAGCTGTGAAGAAAAATGAAATTGTGATATTTCCCAGGGAATGAATGGACCTGGAAATCATTACCTCCAGTGAAGTTTCCTGAACCCAGAAAGGCAAATAATACGTTTTTTTCTCATAAAGGTTCCTTGGTTTTAGTTTTTATAAATATGTGTTTGGGGTGTGTGTGGTATGTGTGTGTGTGTGTGTGTGTGTGTGTGCGCGCGCGCGCGCGCACAACTAGAAAGGAGACCAGGAGAAGGGAAACGATGTCTCAGGATGGAGTGAAGGGAAAATTAAGAGAGTACAACAACACGTGTGACAGGACAGAAGGAGAAAACACAGCAGAGAGAGACAGGGGCCCAGCAGGAGGGAGCAGAGGGGACAGGGTGGAAGACTGTGTATGGAAACACCATGAGGAAACTCATTGTCTTGGATGCCAGTTAAAAAGGAACTAATGAAAAATAATCCCACATTTTTTCAATGAACTGCAAGCTGTTTGTGTGTTTAATGTGGCCGCGCCCCGGCCCCGGCCGTCTACATGCAAATCCTTGAATCTATTTCCTTCCCATGACTCCTTCCATCAGTGTGCTTCTGTGCCTCGTTACCATGGTGCACGCTGAAACACCGGGTACGGCCCTGTCCCTTTGTCTCCACAACTGCCTCTTCACACCAAACTCGTCTCCAAGTGTTCACTCAGAGATCTTTCTGACCAAACCCACGTCACAGCCCCAAGTTCATGTTTTTTTTTCCGTAATCCAGAAAAGCTCACACTGGTGTTGGCGCAATTACTGCAAGCTTCGAAGACCACAGGCCCTATGTACAAGAACATAGTTTTCTTTTTCTGAGAAGAAGTTTAACTTCTGATTAAATTCCTAGTCCTTCTGGAGAAGCTTTTAGATGTGTGTAGATGCGTGTGCCCTGAGTGACGGGGCACAGGGCCCTTGCTGGGGTTGCCTCGGGTACCATCTTTCTTCACTCCATGCGCCACTTCTGTGTGCTACTTGCTGGCTCCAGCTGCCTTCACCTCCTTAGAGGCTGCAAGAGTGGAAGAGAGGGGTATTTTCTGCTCCTGACCCCCAGTTGCCGTGTGATCACGGTGCCAGAGGGATCTAGATACAAGGGCATCGTTTTGTGATCCTCATCATTGCACCGCCCCACCCCCACTCCCCGCTTTTCCTCTTCTGTTATGAATCCCAGGAATTTTCTGTCTTGGAGGCAGATGCAGCAGACTGGCTCTCAGGAAAATTTTCAGTAGGGTAGAACCCAGCTTATTCACTCCACTTCATTTTCTCTTTCTCTGTCTCTGTGGTCTCTGTCTCTCTCTCTCTCTCTGCATATCTCTGTCTCTCTGTCTCTGTTTCTGTCTCTGTGTGAGTGGAAGTGTGTGGTACTATTCAAGGTAGAATATGATGGTTCATTTTCAAAGGTGTTTTGAGCCAACGTAGGTCCAGCTTCAAATGAACAGGAAACTCTAGACTTGCTGATGCCTGTTAGGTTAGCTATCCCCACTGCCTCTCTAAACTCTGTTAAGCTCTTCACGACACCCATGCTGCGCAGTCGCACACACACACACACACACACACACACACACTACACATACATACAAATTAAGATGAACTTTTTTTTTTTGGTTTTTTGAGACAGGGTTTTTCTGTGTAGCTTTGCACCTTTCCTGGAACTCACTCTGTAGCCTAGGCTGGTCTCGAACTCACAGAGATCCACCTGACTCTGCCTCCCTAGTGCTGGGATTAAAGGAGTGAGCCACCACCGCCCAGCTTACCAGCCTAAGATAGACATATTTTTAATTTTAAAAACATAACGGATTTACTGATGAGTGTAGCACTATTGAGCATAGGGATCTGATGGGTGCTGCAGGCAGACAGTTGTTTATCACTCACACATGTCCACCTTTCACCATTTGTGAAGAGGAAACATGTGGAAGAGATGCACAGGCTCAAGAGTGTCAGAGATATGGCCAGTGTAAAATGAACAATGGGCATGGGGTGGGGGCAAAGGAGGAAGTAGTTTTCTCCCATAGACGTTTACTTGGCAGAGCCAGCCACACTTGGGGGGAAAATGTTTCCAAATATATTCCTTTAGCATGAGGAATTGAGTTTACCTTAGATATTAGTTCAAAATTACTGTATCAGTGTCCAACAGGAATCACATTCCATCTGTCATCTGAACAGAGTAATGACAAATTGTTGTGGGACGTTTGTACACTGTGTGAAGGTGTATTGCTGTGATTAGTGTAGTAAAAAGCTGAATGGCCAATAGCTAGGAAGAGATTAGGCAGGACTTCCGGGGACAGAGAGGACTCTGGGAAGAAGGGAGAAGCCAAGAGACACAGAGAAGAAACAAAGGGGTACAAGATGGAAGAGAGGTAATGTCATGTGATAGAACATGGACTAATATAAATGGCTTAAGTTAAGTTATAAGAGCTTGTTAGGAATAAGACTAAGCTATAGGCCAAACTTTCATAACTAACAAGAAGTCTCCATGTCATTGTTTGGGGGTTGGCTGTCAGGACAGAGAAAGACTCTTCACAAGAAATACTTTGCTGGTCAGTTTTCTTCCTAGACACACTGCCTAAATGAGATCATTCATTTATTCATTGGCAATACTGAATTTTTTCATTGTTTACTGTGTGTCAGAAGATCTGTCAGTCACTAGGTGACAAGCATGATGCCCTTCAAAGCTTATCTATTAGCTCATGTGATGAAATTTAACGTAACACCAAGTCTGATCTTTTGAATTAGGAGGTGAATTCTGACATTAAGATTTTGGTCTTAAGAATTATAAAAAAAAAACAACCCATCATTTAAGGTTTTCTTTAAGTGAAATATTAAAGAGGTTAAGAGGTCTGCAGACAAACTATTTCCCAATTTATCAAAACTGAGCAGGACAGCCAGTCCTGTTATAGGTTGTCTGTGTTGATAAGGAGGTATTCTGCCTGTAGGGAGAGGCTGAGCCAAGCATGGATTACAGGACCTGACCTCTTGTGGGTTTAAGAACACTAGACCCTTGAACCTAAAGGTCCTATCTGATAAGTTCCCTAATACCTGAACAGTTAACTTTTTATCCCCGATGCAAATACATGAAGGCGTCTTCCAACTGTAACAGAGCATCAGACCATGCTTCTGTTCCCTCCATTAAGTTTCTCCAGCAGACTATGTGTTGGGATCCTTTCCAGTAATTTCACAATTCTGAATGTGACACCCATCTGCTGAGAATGTGATCCTCTCAGCTAAACACTGAAAATGGAGGGTGCCTGTTTCTATGTAGCCTGTGTTCCAGAGAACTTCCTTTTCCATAAAGAAATGGTTTCTGTGGCTAGTTCCTCATGGTCCATCCCTCTCCTACAGGGATGGAGAAGGCTCCCTACTCTATTTTTTCCATCTTCCTGGTTGCACCCTGATTTCATGAACTCCAAGTTAATCCTTCTTTTCTTCCCAAGTATAAACAAGCTGACTTCAAACAGATTACAACAGGCCACAAGGTTCAATGGGCAGAGCAATAATCATCTAGATTACATTTCTAGGTCTGATGGAGTAGACAGATGTGAGGCTCGCTTCACCAGCACTCACTGTTAATCAGCAAGGCTGGTATCTCCCAGCCTGGCTGCCTCTCCTTTCTTCCCACTGACAGTACCAAAGGCAGCCGCACGAGCTTTCTTCTCTCACACAGTGTCCATCCCTAAAGGACATGAAAGTCAAATGTGGCTGCTACTCAAACATGAGACGCATGCTTTTCATCTCTGGGAACTATCTGACTCCACTTGGAGTTCCCTGTCCCGAGTCCAACAGTTGTCACTGATGCTCACAACCTGTTAAGGCTTAGGAGTTTTCACATTAAAGAACTCTCCTCTGCACTGATTTCTAGCGACATCTAGCAAAATTCCATTGCTAACTGCATATTTTCAATTGTCTCTTAATTCTTTTTTAAAGCATTTTTTAAACAATTAATTTATTTTTTATCTTATGTGCATTGGTGTTTTGCTTGCCTGCATGTCTGTGTGAGGGTGTTGGATCCCCTGGAACAGGAGCTACAGACAGGTGTGAGCTGCTATGTGGGTGCTGGGAATTGAACCCAGGTCCTCTGGAAGAGCTGCCAGTGCTCTTAACCACTGACCCATCTCTCCAGCTCCTGTTTCTTGATTTTTAATGAAGAAATAAAAACCATGGAATTATTCTGACAAAGGAACTAAAATAACTTTACTTATTAAAATTCAAAGGTAAGCCACCTTTGGGCACTGACAGAGGCCATGTTGTCCTGAGGAGCTTGTGCATCCCAGCATTTATAATTTGATTATGTGTGTCAGTTTCTTATCAAAGAAAAACAACAGCATTTCTCCTGATACAACACGATGTTAGGTTGCAATTAAAGCTGAAGCATTGCAAAAGAATAAACTGAAACCGTTGATCAATATGCCCAATACATAGGAGAACATGATGTAATACCTCTTATATGTAAAATATCTCATAACTTACAAGAGGCTTTTGTGTGAAGTTTCATTTTATTTTCTAATAACAACCCAGTGAAATAGGTCTGGACTATGTATCATCTCTATTTTGCATATCTTAGCAATTTTCTGAAAAATTAAGTGGCATGTTCAGAGTCACTGAGATGAAAAGTGAGAGAGCCAGCACACAGAGCCAGGCCTTGTGACAGCACATCCAATCCATATATATGATACACACATAATATATGTGTGTGTATATGACAATATTTTGCAAAATATGGTCTTCTGAGGCAGTGCAATAGTAGTTTTTTTAAACTATTTGCTCAAAGAGGCCCAAATGGCAGAGCTTATAAGTAAATCGTACTTACTTAAATTAGCCTTCTAAAATGAGCAGAGTCAGATGTACTGAACTTATTCAATAAGAGAGAGGTTGATTATCAAAATGGCCACATTCATTATACTATTTCCAAAATCTTTGCTAGCTGTAAATAGTATGAAGTTTACAAAATCCACAGATATATGAAATCATATTTTGGGTTGATGCAGAAACTAGAAATCTAGGAACTCAATGGAATATGAATGATATAAATAAAAAACAGAATCAAAAGAAATGGTTGACTATCACAAATTCTTATTTTACAGTATTTTAAAAGACTTTTTCTGAATCATTGTAGTTTAACTAACTCCCATATGCAAAAGAGAAAGAAAGGAAGGAGAAAAGGAAGTTAAGAGAGGGAGGGACAGAGAGGAAATAAGGAAAAACTTAGAAACCAGGTTAGACCGCATGGGAAGGTGACATGGGACATGAGCACACTGTGAACCTCATGGAGAGATCTCCACGGTTCGGAGACAGAGTGATGACTGGGGAACTAAAGTGTTGACATTAATCCTAAGAAAACCTTTTTAACAACACACACAGTAGTCATATGCTTATTAAACACTGAATCATTCTTCCACGATTAAATACTAAAAGGGAACAAAGATTGTTTGAAAATATTTATTCAGTATAATGATCTCAAACATAAATCTACTTCACTGGTGAATATATTTTATTTTCATTTCTAATCAATTTGATTTTTTAAAAAATTATGTTTATGTTTGTATGTCTGAGTGTATGTATGTTTGTGTTCAGAAGCCTGAAGAGGTCAGAGAGGGTATAAGATCCCTTGTAGCTGGAGTTACAGGCATTTGTGAGCTGCCATGTGGGTGCTGGAATAGAACCTGGGTCCTCTGCAAAAGCTACATGTTTAACCTATGATCCACCTCTCAATTCCAGGCATCTTTAATTTTCAAAGTATGAGCAGTCAAAATGTAGCTGTTCCTTAAAAGAGCTTTTTTCAAAACTAGACATAAACATCAAAACAAACAAAATCAAGAAATCCTACTACTGAATATTTCAATAATCCTAAATCCAACACATTGGCTGGCAGGTCTTGTACTTCACATTTGGTGAACTTTTCATCTTTTCTTTTGTTCATTTTTTGTTTTAATATACTTAAATTATATTTGACAAAAGAAAATAAAGCTAAACTAGTAATTTGTGTCATAGAAACAATCATTTGAATACTCAATGTGACATTTTGGTTATAAAAATTATGGATGTCTTTGAAATTTTTAAAAACTTCAAGAAAAAACAGAAGAATATCTTTATTGTTTGGAATCACATTGGAATATCTGGACAATGTTGAGATAGGTAATGAATAGGAACACATTGTATTATAAGGTTTACAGTCAAGTTATGGTAAGAACCACAGCAAAGACTGTGTCTGTTTTCCATTATATAACACATACCTGGGATAATCAACTTATACAGACGAAAAGTATATTTGAGCTCAGAGCTTCATAGCTTTGGAGGTTTCAGTTGGTGATTGGTTGGCCCTGATGCTTTGGACTTACGATGGTCTTACATGGCTGGAACATGTGACAGGACAAACCTGCCTAACACATAGCCAAGGGACAACAAAGAAGAGGAAAGACCAGAGTCCCGCACTCCCCTTCAAGGGCGTGGCTCACACAAGCTAAAACCTCTCATTAGGCTCCATCTTCTAACGGTTGCATCACTTCTCAGTAGGGCCAAGCTATGACCTAGCTTTGTTAGCATTCGGGTCTTTGAGGGATACTGCAAAGTCTAGCTATAACAGGTGTTTCATTTGCTTTCTGGAACAGTACTTGTCTGGTAATAGTAACTAAAAACCAAACTTTTCAGATGCAGAGACAGGGCTTTATGAGGGGCTAAGAAATAGCCTTTCCTAACATCAGAAAAACGGAGCGCAGAACTGGTGTCAGAAGAGAATGCATGTGAGCTACATGAACCTAAAAGCATTTTATATATGTATATCTATATATAATAAATATAATAATATATAATATATTATGTTATCATACACCATATAATATAACATTACATAATACATTGTCATGCAATATATTATGTAATATATGTCACTACAGAATGATACATGATGTGTTCATATTATATAATATGACCATATTATATAATCCTGTTACACATTACATAAATGTTAGGCATATATTAATATAGTATTATATCAATATAATATTACATTAACAAACATAATATCACACTAATTAACAGATTAATTAAATATTAATTACTTAAATATTGATCACTCTATTGATTAAATAAATATTATATTAATTAATGTATAATATATTAATATAATAAGTATAAATATATAATATATCATAATATTAACATATTTTATATAACATTAAATATTATATGAATAACAAATGCATACATGTTATATAAATGACATATAATCATATTATATAAATACATAATACTACTAATTATATTATACTATATATTACACACACACATATGCAGAAGCAGACCCTGGAAACTTTCTAGACATGTAGAGAACTGGCCCCAAGGTCTAACTGACCAGCATGTGAGTTGGGCCACCGATCTGTTTCCAGAAGTCTCCACAGAGATGTCAATGCATGTCCCAGGTTGAGAATCAACAGCAAAAGGAAGAGCAGACAATGAAGAAAGAGATTGAAGGCAGCCAACGACAGCAGGGCAGCCCTGGCCCCAGTGGCCCTGTTCCTTAAAGGAAGGGATTCATAAACATCTCCAGTGTGCATGAGCAGTCAGAAACGCTAGCTTAAAAGGCTAGATGGTATCTAAGTTGTGAATCCCAGAGGATGCTAGAGAGTTACTGGATGGCCAATTGTAGTGTAATCCTCAAATCCTTTGTGACATACAGTCCCTTTAAACCCCAGACCAGGTGGCCAGGAATGGGCAGGCCCTATAGTGTCTAGAAAGGGACATGCTCAGAGGGTTTTATTGGCCTTTGAATCAGACTTGGGATATTACGAGATTTTATGAATCCTTGACACTTATAAATGTCCAAACAGTGAAGGGAAGAGAATTTGAGATCAGGAACATACTTCCAGCTTTTCATGTATTTAAAGTTTGTTTTTTAAAGTTTCAATGAGATTCTAGAAGTTGTTTTGTCCCATTAACCTTGCAATGCCTGAGTTCTTTAATATTGCCACAGTGGTCAAAAGAGGGGTCTAGTCATTCTCCTTTGGGACCTTAGGGTTGGGAATGGATTTGTTTATGCTGGAGTGGTAGCTGTCTTCTTTTGGGAGACTTAATGAAATAGTAGGATTAAAAACATTTGTTATTATTCATTATTTACTAATTATTAGCTTGAAGGAATTCTTTCCTATAAAGCCAGGAATTTCTGTTACCTCTGTCTAATAAGTTGTACGAGGACATGGGACCTAAACTTGGTCAACTGGACATGTTGTCTCAACATTTTCAGTCTGGAGCAATGGTGCACTGTTTGCAGGGGCAGATTAGAATTGAGTCACAGCTCTGTGGCCAGCAGCAGTGGCAGAAGCATCAGCCTGTGGGGTCTGGCAAAGGGACCGTGTCCAGGGTTACCGTAGTCAGCGGCATCTAGAGTATGTGGCTCCATGATGTGACACAGTTAATCCTCTTACTCTCTTTAGCTCTGTCTGTTTCCAAGTTCTTTCACCTTCCCTCAACAGTTCAAATCCTGCGAGTTATCAGACAGGCTCTGAGTATTCCCTTTTGCTTGGGTTTGCGAGAACTGATTTTTTATTCCCTGGACTCAAGAACTTTGGCTAATAAAGTGAGGATAATGGGAGGCTTTAGGTAGTAGGGAATGAGGTTCAAATAATAGGTAATGCGAGTTGAAGGTGTGCTTCTTAAAAAGGAGAGGTGGATGGAGCCCATTAGAAGAAAGGGCACTGAAGGTATACATCTCATTAGGAATTTTCTGACTGAAAGTCCTCAGACTGGAAAAGGTGACCCATAAGACTCTGTTCTGTGCTTTGATTTTCATCACCGTCCCTCTGTTTTGTTTTTAATTTTGTAGTTGTTTCTTGTCACACATAGCATTTGTGAAGGATTAACTTCTCACTATGTCTAGACTTGAACTTCATTGGCTTAAATTAAACGTCAGCAAACACTAACTCCAATCACAGATAATGAGTTGTCCACAAATTGTATAAGAACATCTAGGAATGTGATAGAAGGTCATGGAGCCTTGTATGACCACAGCCCTGTGCAGATACGTGAGGATGTACATTTGCCCAAAGACTCCCCCACAAGACCTGAGGGAGAGAGATAACTAGAAAACATAGGAGTGAGTTGGAAAAGAAAGGGATCATACCATTTAAGCACATGGGGACAGTAATAGTGCTCAACTTTTCCAGTTATGCTAGTTAGTGAATCCTTCATCTTAAAAACCAATTTAAAAGGGACTTTCAACGTTACTAGTATAAATTATTCTGACCATTACCTCTCTTCTCAACTTCCATTCCTGTCCACACATACAGATTTAGATTATTATTGTTAATGTGGGTGAGTTGGATAACATCAAAAGACACAAACTAATGGCCTCCGGGTTGAATCTGATCTTAGAATTTTATTTCTTTGTTTGTTTGCCATGTGGAGTGTTCCTTTTTAAGGCTTAGTTACCAACATATAATCCTGGAGAGATCTTCCATTAAAATCCAAATCTTTGGTTTCTTTAGAAGAATCAGATCTGACACCACTAAGCCAGCATTCCAAAAATGGCCACATTTGCCCAGAGTGGGCAACTTCACTCTCAACAGGGCAGGCACTGCTTTTGCAACAGGGCTTTGCACCCCCTTGCCTCAAACTTGGCCTAATTCTGTCATTCATATTAATCCACCTCTGCATGGATCAGTGTTTGCAGCTCTTTGTAGTTCGCCAGACCTGTTTATAGGCCTTTCAACATATAAAGAAACTGCAAACCTTGAGAAAAGGAGAAGCTAATGCATATGTATTCTACAGAGCAGTTAGTGGGAAATTATGGGGCAGAACATGATTTGATAATGAAGATACCCACAGCTTTGCTAAACATTTTGTGTGTGGCTGAATATGTTTCCTCACTTGCCTTCATGAGTAAAATTTTACAGCACTTCAAGAACAGCCTTTTGTCTAACAGTTAACATCATGAGGGTCAACACCAGACAGAGCTGGTCTTACATCCAGGCCTGCCCTTGTTTATTGTGATGACTGTGCCCTCCCACATGGTTATCATATGTATTAATGTGATTAAGATGTTGCAAGAATAATATTTGGCACATAGGAACTCATCATGTTCGATTGTCTACTATGTGAGGTTATTCCAATACTAATTTCCATTGAGGAAATATAATTTTATTTCTCCAATAACTGCTACTATGATGTCCCACAGACCAACCTGTCCCCTTTCTTAATGGGCTTGGCTTTTTAACTGCAATCAAAGTCCTATATCATCATTCTTTAGTCATTTCCACTTATTAAAATAGGTTTATTTTCATCTTATGTTGGATCTAAAGCCCTCCTCAGGCAGATTAGAGTTGTTGCTCCATAGCTTATGGTGGGTGGAGACATACATTGTTTAATAGGATGGTAATACCTTTCCCATTAGAGTGAAACCTACATAATCAGGGTGTTGTGTGGAATCTGAAAAGCATATAGTCAAAGTCCCAACTCTGCTTACCTTAAATTACGGAGCTTAAATGGTCATATGTCAGAGGTGGGAAGATGGAGAGACAAATAACGAGCAGGATGCTATCTATGAATATTCACTATTACCTTAAGAGATGGGGGGATTATGTGGCAAGGGTGTGGACAAGCTTGTAGGAGCAGTGAATAGAGTAGCCTTGGCTCACAGCCAGCAATGACAGAGGAATATTAGCTCCATAGCTGAAGGGACCGAATTCAGTCTCCACCTTGGATGAGCTTGGGAGTGGATGCTTCTTCAGGACCTCTAGAATTCAGCCTGGTCAACATATTGATGTCAGCTTGTAAGCCCCAAGGAGAGAACTTGGTCAAATTGCCTTAATGCTTCTTAGTGACAAATCTTTGAACTAGTAAATCAATGATGTTTTAAGGGGTGAAGTCTGGGGTGAATTGTTGCCTAGCAATGGGAAAATCAGCACTGAAGGTTTGAAGATGACCACACAAGTCTTTCTCATATATTGTCTCTCAATTTATTCCCCTTTATCTAAAGTAGAAAGAAGGGCAAGGGGAGATAAGTCTCTTGTCCAGGCTCATCACTGTTGGTCTAGCTCATGATTTATACTTGATGTACATGGGAGTAGCTGCTTAGGATATTGGAGTCTCAGTTTTCTTGTCTGGCCCATCCTGATCGCAGTTTGGGGTGTTTCTCCTTCTCCCACTTTGCCTGTGTGTTGGGGGACATTTTATCACACTGTGTGAAGATGTGTCACTGTTTTACCTTGCCTGCCTAAGGCACCTGATTGGTTTTAAAAAGAGATGGATATCCAATAGCTAGGCAGGAGAGACTAGGTGGGACTACCAGGCAGAGATAGGAACCCTGGGAGGAAGAGAGGTGGATTCGCCGGCCAGATACATAGGACATTATGGAGGAGAGGGAACAGCCATGTGGCAGAAAGTAGATGAATATAAATGGGATAATATAATTTATAAAAGCTAGTTGGGAATGAGCCTAAGCTAAAGCTAAGCTTTCATAATTGATAATAAGTCTCCACATTATTACTTGGCGACTGGCAGTCCAAGAAAGTCTGACAAGAAAGTCCAGCTACACCTCTGTACAGAACTATGTTTCTTAGGCTTTCTAGAGCTTTGAATGTGTGTTCTGTGGTTTGGGCAGATAACATGTCTAGTTCCTGAAACTTCAGGGATGATCTTTAGAACTTCCTAGGCTGGGGGATTTCTAGCAATTTCTCAGCAAGCTTCTTCTCCCTTTCTCAAAGTTCCAGATCATTCCTCAAGCCCTGTGACTAGGCAGGCATCCTCCAAGATGGCAGTCTCTCTCTCTTGAAGTTATCTCCAGACTTCCCAGGTGATTACTTCAGGGAGAAGAAACTGGGTCCGTTTCTTTCCCCAAAGAAGTGGAGGAAAGGAGACACTCTGAGTGAGAAGCATTCCTCAGTGGTTGTCTTCTCTGCCCCCTTAAGTATCTTTAAGCTGCTGAGTACACAGAAAAGTCTAAGGCAAGGAAAGAAAAAAAATGTCTTCTAATTCAGATGACCTACACCAAAATAACTTTAAAATAGAATGCATTTGAATTGGTCTATATAATTTAACTTAAAAAAATCTCATTCCAGGAGTTGTACTAGATAAAAGAGATTAAAGACCTAGGCTTTGACCTAAGAAAATGAGTACTTATGTACTCATGTGTGTATACTAGAAACAGTTATAGAGTACAGATGGGGGGCGGGGGGACTCAGCAACAGAGTGTTAGCTGTGTTTGCTACCTCGGGTACCACAGCAAAAGACCTATCATTACCTTACGGTCTTGACCCACACTGAGCTAACAGGTAAGGAATGGACTGAAACAGAATTTGGATGAGGCTGCTGGTGTTTCAGAAAACATAAAAGGTAGGCTCACTAAAGGAAAACAGTTTAAACAAAGCATTTTAAGGATAATACATGTATGTTCTCTCAAATCCCTTCTTGGGGTGATGAATCCACACATTTCTATTTTTTGAAGTAGAAAAGTAAACAGAAAAAATAAACAGACTGAAACAAAGGGAATTTTCATTTCACTTTGATTTCTCCCAAATTGGAATTTCATTGAAAATGGATGGATATCCTTCCACTTGCAAATCCCCTCTTGCCCAAATTCTTGGAAAATCTAAATTTTCCAAATCAGAAGGATAAACTGTACACATGCCTTTTTCTCCTTTTGAATGTGAAATTTAGAATTTATACCATTTTTATTATACACGATAAAAAGCAAAATCTTTATTCTGTGGGTCTGAAAAAGCAACTTTTGAAGTCAGATGTATTTATCAACATACTCATTAGAGGCATTTTTCCCCCTCCAGTTTGGAGAGAGCTTGAAAACCAATACCAGTATGGTTTAGATAGTCATAATTGTTTACACATGTCTCAGTAACAAAATATATTTGGGGGGTGGCACTTTACTTTTAGGATTTGAGACAGCTGGAAATTATTATCATTATGGTTTAAAATGTTCCAACTGGATAATGGTGTTAAAAAGAATATAACATTCCAGAATGCTTCCTCCTAGCACGGAACACAGAAAATTTTGCTAGATTGAGTGTTGAGTTATTTACATACGGATTGGCTGGTCTAATACATGTGAAGGAGTCTGAAGAAATAGGTTCCTTCATGTAGCATCACAAAGAAAATGCCTATCCCTCTGGTTAGCAGTACTATTATTGTTGTACAGAAAGCTTTAGTGGCTCGTTTAGATAGTATTTCTCCTCTTGCAGTGGCAAAATCTAATTAAATCTTTAAGAAGTAGGACAACTTCTTTAATCATAAGTATATTAAATACCTTAGAGAAATACAAAAATTCTTTTCGTATTTGCTTCTCAAAAAAGAAAAGGAGAAAGAAAAAGATGATTAATAAGGGATTCTGTGACTCCCTCAACCTGTTTCTTCTAAGCAGTTAGGCTATGTTAAGAGCCAAGAGGGAGCAAGGTTCAAAGGAAATTCATCTAACATTTGTGCTCTGGCTAATAAAGGGGGTGAGAGGCTGTTCATGTGGCCAGTTGGCAAGGAGGGCAGCATGCCAGGCCAAGGAGTCTGTGATCACAGATGGGTTTAGCATGGGAGAGACGATGCCAGAGTCCCAGGCGGGGCAGGCTATTTTGGGGGCTTTGCACGAATCATTTGTTTTCATTTGTCGCCAGTTTTGACAAAGAGAAATATTTACTTAGCTCCACCCTATCAAGAATGAAAGCCATCAACAGCACCAGGAATTGGTACAGTAATTATATGTTGATCCCATGGCCTGCAATTATTTATTTACCGATCACCTACTAGGGGCTTACACATTACCAAGGTAGGTCTCATCTTTGGAGACAGCATCCCAGGATGTTTTTTATAAAAGTATTTATTTATAACTCCTCTAACTATACTGCATTCTTCTCATGAAAATCTTATCATTTTTATATTTTGTGATACCAAAATATTCTTAGCAAATAGGGGCATGGAATAGCTAGTCCTTTGGTACAATGGTGCCATGGGTGGAGTGTCACAGTGGTTGCCCGCCACTTGCTGATTGGATCTGAGTCTTGCTCCATGGGACGGAATCCATGCCTTTTTCTGTGAACTCAGTCAAAGAGCACGTGGCTGAGGAGATTGTAGGCCCCAGCCTGGAATATACTGCTGTTGTTTTGCTAAATGACTAAGTCACGTTGTCAAATGGCCTTCTCGGCGCACGTATTTATCTCCATGGATCAGTGGTACGCTCAGCCTTCATCAGAGGGATTTTTTTCTGCCGCAGGCAGTGATTAATGCAGAAACCAAGACCTGGCCAAAGCGCAGAGAATCGATGATGATGGGGAGCTCAGCCCTAAGTGGGAGAGTGGCATCGCCTGCTCCAGGGCTCAGGCAACATCCCTGAAGAAGAGGCAGAAAGAACGTGAGAGCCGAAGGATGAAGGAATGTGGAGCAAATTTCTTGTGGCCAGGGCCCAGCTGCTGCACTCATGAACTCCCCGCAGCCGTGGCTATCAGCACAAGACCTACTACACAGACTGGGCCCATCAGCGTTTCACCACGGATGTGGGAAGGGCCCTTTAAGGACTGTTGACAATTACCAGTTGTTGGGAAAGGACAGACCATTTTGCTCAGTAGGATAGCCACTGGTAAGTTGTCCTTGCTCCAGTACATGGCCTCCCATCCATGCTTGGTTGAGAAATTCTGATTAAACTCAGTAAGACACAAAAAATTAATACCTGAAAGTAGGAGGGGGCTGAGAACAGGGATTCCAGATGAAGAGAGATGTAAGAAGGTAACTGGGCAGAGTAAAAATGACTGGGATTCACTATATCAGTATCTGAATCTGCTAAACAATTTTAAATTAAAAAGCAAGGACTCCTTTTAGTTAAGGGAAGTAGTTATCCAGTTTGTAATATGTCACTGTCTTGTCAATTTAGAATGACTAGTTCTGCACTAGGCACTTTCTGGAGGATACAGAGATGGCCCAGCAAGCCCAGGGATACGGCTGGTTTCAATTGTCTCTTCCTGTAAGGCACAACTACACACTGCCCAGAGGCTCGACAGTTACACATGCATTCTCATCCTTCTCTGGCACAGATGAACAGAGACCACTGGTCAATTGGATGAACACTGAGTCAGCTATCGAGGCTTCCTTACCCATCGGTGATCTCCTCACAAAGAAGCTTAGTGAGGCATCAGAACACCACACTCAGCAAGCTGTGACTTCAGAGCCCTGGTCAGTGCCACATTGAGGGTCAAGATCCTCCACTCACTTATTCCAATTAACACTTTCAGCCATTCAAGGCCATCTTCTGTGTGTAGTGATTACAGGTCTCCTCGGCATAGCCCATCTGCAAGACCCTGTCCCATGATCTTTCCATGGTGTTAAGAATACACGTTCGGTGGGTTATATCCTACTTGATTTAAGATTTCCTTTTATAAGGCCAGCAAGATAGCTTAGAGCAGTGATTCTCGCCCTTCCTAACGCTTCAACCCTTTAAACCAGTTCCTCCTGTTGTGGTGAGCCCCCAACCATAAAATTATTTTCGTTGCTACTTCGTAACTGTAATTTTGTTATTGTTTGAATTATAATTTAAATATCTGATATGAAGGATACCTGACATGAGACCCCTGTGAAAGGCCCATTTGACTCCAAAGGGGTTGTGACCCCCATGTTAAGAACCACTGGCTTAGAATATGAATGTTTGCCACTAAACCTGAGTCTGATCCCTAGGACTGACACGATTGAAGGAATAAAATGGCACAACAAAGTTCTCTCTTTCTCTCTGTCTCTCTCTGTCTCTGTCTCTCTCTCTAAATGTAATAAAAATTAAAATGATCTTTTATAGAAAAAAATAATTAACTCTCTGTCCAAAGTCTTTTGGAAACTTGTGTCTGCTTTGGTGATCTTGTTTAAGAATGCCATATTGTGGCCAATAAAATAGCTTTGAAGTAGTTCTGGGACCAGATTCTTAGTTCAAAGTAGACTTTGTCCTTAAGAGTTAGGCGATATCAGTAAGTTTTCTGAGCCTTCATTTCTGTACCTGTGGAAAAAGTTATGAAATTGTATACCCTGTGTTTTGTTTTGAAATTTGAGTTCATAAACTTTAGGCAACTAAAACAGCACCCAGCACATAATAAGTATGAAATAAGATTGAAATAAGCACTGTAGACACCCGTTAGGGCTACATTCACCTAGTCAGTAAAGATGTGTTCACATTCGGGAAATACCCCCAAAATCACTTAGAACAAATTCTTATTTTTAAAAAGCAGGGGAGAGCCATATAGTGTAGGCTGATTTTATGATGTGAAAATGTTCCCTCATTTCTTACTAGTTATGAAGTAGTTTAGGTACTTGTGCAATAACACCTTAAAATGATGGTCCATACAAAGAAAATAGGATTTTATGACGGCTGTATCTTGTGGCTAATGGTAGCATGGTTATCTTCCACAGCTTACTTATGAAATGGTACTGAAAACATGGATCTCAACACAGTATACTCTACCAGATAATCTCTGTGAAGCTTGTTTCTGGGCTCAGTAAAGATACCCCTCTCAGTAAACTGCTTGCAGAATCAAGCTCATCTCAAGGCTCGCCTGCCAAGCACATTACCAAAGAAGCCATCGCCTCAGCCCAAAATGATTGCTTGCTCTCTCCCTCTCTCTGACAGGATTTCATCTAGGCCAGGCTGCCCTAGAACTTTCTGATTCTCCTGCTCCACCTCCTAAGCGCTAGATTACAGGCATGCACTATCATGTGCAGTTTTTATATGTCCTGCTGGGGACTGAGCCTAGGGCTTTGCACATGCTAAGCAAGCTCTCTACCAACCGAGCTACATCTTTTTACATGTAAATTTGAGTATAAGCAAGTTGAAAACTTTCGATATTTACTAGACATCATTTTTAAAAAAAAAACTTTGCCTTTTTATTAAGCTAAAGACTTATTTTTGCCTATATTTTTAAAAATGTATTTAAATATATGAGCTCTTTCTATGCTGAGGCCTAGCTCCAAGATCTCCAAATATTAACCCAGTTTTTCCTTAAGACACTTCTCTAGGACTAGTGTTTCTATCACTACACACAAGTGAGGAAAGTATCTAGATTTTCCCACAAGCAGTAAGTGGTGACTCAGCTCTAGACAGTACACATAGTATTTTGATAACCATATGTGAAGCAGGCTGTGGTGGCACACACCTTTAACCCCGGCACTTGGGAGCCAGAGGCAGAGGAAGAGGCAGGTGGATCGCTGTGAGTTTAAGGCCAGCCTGGTCTACAGCTCGAGTTCCAGGACAGCCAGGGCTGTTACACAGAGAAACCCTATCTTGAAAAACCAAAAAAAAAACCAACAAAAGCAATAGTTAAGATGGATTATTTCACCTGATAGGATTCCTCTCTCCCTTGAAGCTTCAACACCTCTGAAACTCAGATCTTTTCATTTCACCAGGAACTTCATTTTAAAATACAGTTTCAGGTCAAGAATCCCACCCGCAATATTACTTTTCCGGATTATTAAACTACTCAAATGGTTATATTATCTTTTCTACATTGTTAAACAACAAGGTCCAAGCCGAGGGCTACTGCATAAAAACAAACAAACAAACATTGAGTCCAGGAGCAATGTTTTAAACTTAGTGCTACCTAAGAAAAGGAGTAAGAGTGAAAAAGAAAAAGAGACCTGTTAGTAAGACTTTTAAAAGAAAGTAAAACTGGACATGCTGACACAAGCCTTTAATCTCAGCACTTGGGAGGTAGAGACAGGCAGGTCTCTGAGTTCAAGGCTGGTCTGGTCTATACAGTGAGTTCCAGGCCAGGTAGGGCCGCATAGTAAGACCCTGTTTCCAAAACAAGAAAGACAGAAAGGGGGGAAGCCAGAAGGGAGGGAATGAGGGAGGAAAGAAGGAGGGAGGGAGGGAGAAAGGGGGAGAGGGAGGAAAGCATCTTGATTCTGTTTTTTCAGAACACAAACCAAACCGGCCTAGGATCCCACAGTTAGGGAAGTCACCTGCAAGATAAACTCCATTCTCTACTCATTTTCAATCAACACACACCCTTGGAAGGAAATGGCACAGTTAAAGGCATGCGGAAATTTTCTCGGCATTACCTAATTGAAACATTGGCCAAGTGTTCTTTGAACAAAAATTGAATTATTCATTGTAGTCTGCTGGAAGAAAGCACATCTGTGTCTCTTGCTAATGACAATATAAATGGTCTTAATGATAGATGATAAGTCAGTGTGTATTTTCAGAACACCATCACCTATAGCTCATACATACTTTGTGAGTCTGTGAGAGGAAGCAATGGGTATGTAGATCCTTACAGGTGATTGCCTCTCCAGCAAGCATTACATTTAGTAGCATTTTACTAAATGAAAAACATAACATCATTAAAGGTCCACACAGGATTCCAAAGCACCATGTTGTGACAAAGTGCACTGGCTGGTTTTGTCTGTCATCTTTGACACAAGCGAGAGTCATCACAGAGGAATGCCTTCATGAGATCCAGCTGCAAGGCATTGTCCCAATCAGTGATCAATGGAGGAGGGCCTAGCCCATTGTGGATAGTGCCATCCCTGGGATGGTGGTCCTGGGTTATATAAGAAAGTAGGCTGAGCAAGCCAGAGGAAACAAGCCAGTAAGCAGCACTCCTCCATGGCCTCTGCATCAGCTCCTGCCTCCAGGTTCCTGCCCTGTTCAAGTTCCTGTCCTGACTTCCTTCATTGGTGAACATCAATGTGGAAGTGTAAGCCAAATAAACTCTTTCCTCCCCAACTTGTTTTTTGGCCATGGTGTTTAGTAACAGCAATAGAAACCCTAACTAAGTCACATAAATACTATTTTTGTATTCAAGCCAGAAATGAAACAATTATATGTAAATAGTTCACTTTCTGAATAAGGTAGGCATTCAATAAATTGAATGTTAATAATACATATTTACATAAGAGATGATATTATCCTTATTATATTTGTCACTTGTGACTATTTTGCTTTAGATTTTGACTTTCTAGGACAGAGAAATTTATCAGGGAGTTTTCATAATTCTGAAATAGCATAATGCCTTGGGAATGAATGCCATTTCTTGAGTTTGAGGTTCAAAACTTTCACCAGGTACTCCAAGGCATGCCTTGTGTGCTCCTGACAGTGAAGGACCACTGGCCCAGAGGCATCCTTTGCTTTCCCTTGTCCTGTGGAAAGCCAAACTGTGCGACTTACCATGACTCTTTCCAGTAAGTCATGTTCTACTGTTGGTTTGGTCTCTTCCCTGGTGAAAACCTTTGGCAGAGTTCCTTTGTACTTTAGAAACAGAAAAGGATGTGGAAAATATGAGATAAAAATGCTGGGGACCCTTCTGAGCAATTAAATCTGGCACAAAGTGGGAGCTGGGATTTGAAGTTATTAAAGAGACCCTCTTGTATACTTCTCTTTTGCTATGGTATCCTTCAAAGTTTCGAATGCCATATTTGAAATCTAGTTACTCCAGAGTGTTTTTAGAGACACAAATGGAAACAACAACAAAAAGAGCACCCCTTCCCTCAAGTTCTTTTATATTTCCCTGTCCAACTTAGAAATCAGAGCACAAGTTCTCAGACTGCTAGAGCAAACCCTTCAAGCAAAATGAAGAAATAAAATAGAATTTTTCATTTCTAGATGCAACTGTCATGCCCAGATTTTTCTGACTGATACGCTCCTTTCAGGATGGAGAGGGAGGCTTATGACACTCGGGAGGTAGACAAAATGTCTTCCAGAAAAGCAGCAACTTGGGACATTCTTGAAGGCCTCTCCTCGGCTTTATGAGAAGAGTGAACAACTGCTGTGTGAGGGAACTTTGAGCTGCCCAGAGGAGGTTTTGAAGACTTGTGGAGCTGCCTGCAGGTTGTGCAGAGAGCTCCTAGGTTGCAGCTTTCTGAGATGTTGCCCCTGGTTCAGATGGGCTTCTTGGTGATGCACCTGCTTTTGAGTCATCCCTGTTCCTGGTAGTAACGCCAATAGAAACTCATTCGTTCCCCATGTTGGACTTGGGTGCCATCCTTACTTTGGTCTATTGTGGGATCACTGTCTAGAGTGAGAGATGTGTGTGTTGTGTGTTCCCAGGAAGAGCCTCTCACACATCACATTGGAAGTAAGGGAGATCCACTTTCTTCCACATGGCACTGGACCTCCTAGGCTATCAGAGAAACAAGTTTGTTCCTAATAATGGAAGCAGATGTGGCTCAAGAAGACACATAGAACAGGTGTGGCAAGCAAAAGATTTGATTTAAATACCAATTTGTCTGACCATATGTTATGCATTGGGTGAGTGACATCACTCTTTCATCAACACAGAATGGTCATTTAAGTGCTAAGCAGATTGTGAATTAAAGGGTACCCCTCCTATCATCACATGCTTCTGAAGAAACTGAACGCCATGCAAAGAAGGCCATGACTTGAATATATGTAAATGCCTCCTGCCTACGAAGAAGTCCTTCACACTCAAATGCCAGGTGACATACTGCATACGGAAAGAATTCTGTCCTTCCCTCTGTACTATGTGGGAGTTTGAAGGAAGTTCATAAAGGAGCTACAGTCTACAGATGTAAGTGTGCAAACCCAGCAAGGATAAGTGTTTAAGCCAAGAGTTGTTTTTTTTTTTGTTTGTTTGTTTTTTGTTTTTTGGTTTTTTTTTGGTTTTTTGAGACAGGGTTTCTCTGTGTAGCTTTGCGTCTTTCCTGGATCTCGCTCTGCATACCAGGCTGGCCTTGAACTCACAACAATCCGCTTGCCTCTGCCTCACGAGTGCTGGGATTAAAGGCATGTGCTACCACTGCCCGGCAAGCCAGGAGTTCTTAATAAAGCCTGAGTCATCAATAATGAAATGGGTTTGGTCACCACAGATCCTTCACAGTAAAGTGAATGAATAGGGCTCACTCTCTGTTAGGCACAAAGTCTAGGGCACACAATACTTCCCCAGCCTGTGATGACATTCGACCGTCTGAGCCTACTGGAGCAGGCTGTAGTAACACTAAGTTGTGACGCCCAGCAGTTAGCGTGCTAAATTAATTTGAAAATTTCGGTTTACTTTTTGACTCTGGTGGCAGGAAGGGCAGAGGGCACACACCACAATACACATGGAGAGGTCAGAGGACAACTTACAGAAGTCAGTTGGTGCTCTCCTTCCTTCATGTGGTCTCGGGGCTCAAACCCAAGTCGTCAGGCTTGGCAGCAAGTGCTCGACGCTGAGCCGTATCACTGGCCCCTAAGTGAATTTCCCACAAGGTAGTTTCAAGGCATGGAGGAGTTGACAGGATGGAAACCCACTGGAAGTTGAGGATAATGTGTAGCAAAACCCCACTTTGCCACTGATTACATAGAAAGCCTCAACCAGGTTTCTAACCACTTCTAAAGTCTTGGCTTCTCAGTATACTTTTCTAAAAAGGCGGAAGGAAGTGGGTTTTTTTTTTAATTTACCCATGACCAGGGTTACAGGTGATTCAACAGGATGGCAAGGTACTTGGTTAGGGCTTGGCGCATAATGAGGTTCTATGGATGCTGCATTAGTGCTCTTGCTGCAGCCTCTCCGGCACTCGCTGACTTTCCTCCAGCACAGAGTGTGTGAGAAGAGCACGGGGCGGAGCAGGTGCTTTGAACTCATTAACAGTGGAGAGTGTGCCACAGTATCACGGCTGCATGCCATCGTGGGGAAACCAGTAGACTGAAGTGGGTAAGATAACTAGCGGATAATCAGTAAACTAACTGGTGTTTTGTAAGTAATTGTTGATAAATACACCCCTATTCTCTTATTATAAGTTTTTGCTAAGACATTACACAAACATCTCTTTGAGCTACTTTATAGTATATTTCTCTGCGGTTCTAGGAGGGTGAAAAAATAAATGAGAGAATTATAAAGCACTTCTAAACGCTGAATTGGAGTTATTTGTATAGAATTTAGTAACATGGCATCTAAGTGGCTAATATTTCTTTTTATAAAGCAGCATATGCCAGTTAATGAAATGCATAGCCAAATGCTGAATGGTTTTACAAATACTGTTTTCTCTTCCTCAGTATCTCCCTCTTTGTGTATAATAATCCACTTTAAGATAAAAATGGTTGTAGCCAATGCATCCATGGAACACGGTCCCCTAGGCTTCTGCTGTGTGACCTTCCTGAAGACCTTATTTATGACTCTCTCCCAACATAGTGCTTTGGGGGCAAAATGTACACCAACTACATAAATCAATTTCTGTGGAGTTATTGTTATCCATGTCAAAACTTTGATTTGGAAAGAGGTAGTAAAAGAAATACTTTTCCATGTGTATTTCAATTTCCTTAGAACATAAATATATTTTATTATTTCCTAAACATGACATTTTCCAGCCACAGTAACAGTTTATTTATTACCTTCTAAACCTTTTTTCTTAGCAGTGAAGCCTTACACATTTATAGATAAATCTAAATGCAGTAACAATCGAAGTGTGTCAGTCACATGATGGTTTTAGGTTTCATTAAGAACATGTTTTCTATAATTGAATGCACATTTGTGATTGTAGTAATTACACTAGGCAGAAAAGATGACTAGCTAGTGAGCAGAACTAGAAGTAATTAAAATGTAAGGATGATGAAATATGAGAATGAGTCTCCCGCAGACAACATTTAAGGAATACCTGTAAGCCATGCACTCTCATTGTTACACAGGGAAGAAAGCATATTGCTTTAAGTATTATGCTTTTCATTGGTATTGATTCTGCCCCAAAGGAGACACTGGCAATCTCTGGGGACATATATTGTCACCACTTTCAGAAGGGGTCTACAATAATGTTCAGAGATAGCTTTCTTGTAAATTGTCCATGTCCAAATGTCAGTGGTGCTGGGGTTGAAATAGGTTGAAATCTAATTATTTATATTAATTATATAAAAATCTCCCTCCTTACCTACAATGACTAAAACCACTTTGGGACAACTATATACAATTTCTATTGTCATAACCATAATCTAAATAAAGATATTAAATAATTTCAAATAGTTTATTATGGTCAATTACATATTTAGTAATGCTTGGATATACAAAGGACACAAAATGGCTTATAATTTAAAGATCTTATCATTCACCAAAATACCATGGTAACTGGCTTTTAACCGACTAGTATGCTTTATAGGTCTGCTTTCTCTTCCCTGCTAATCTTCTGGTGAAGCAGTAAAGTGAATAGTTGATTCCCAGAAGGAAGAGAACAAGGGGAAGAGAAGTGAGAGTTTTGATGGCACCCAAATTGAATTGTCCTGCTTTGGTTATTTGAAAGTGGGTTACTTTCTGTTTTTGCTATGAACTGAATGACTCCCAAAGTTTACGTGTTAAAACAACCCCACTGTCGAGTATTGGGAGGTGGGACCTTTTAGGATAGGATTATGTCATGAAGGCTGTGCCTTAGTCCTTGTAAAAGGACTGGGGCCCCTGTGGAAGGGTTGGTGCCTTATCAACAGCTGAGGCCCTTGTCTTGCTCCTTGGCTCCTCCCCACGTGGAACACAGCCTATGTCCTTTTTCCCTCTACTACCGTGGGAGTATCCAGAGGCCTTGACAGAGTTCCAAAGACATGATTTTGAGATTCTCAGCCTCCAGAACTGTGAGAAATAAACTTCTATTCTTTATAAATTACTAACTACAGGCATTTTGTTATAGCAACATGAATGGACTAAGACCCTAATTTTAAACTGAACAATAGAGACCATAAACCAAAATCTAATTTGAAATGCAAGGAGAAGTTGCAATTTCCCTTTTTTTACTGGAAAATAAGATGTGATTAATGTTTAATTTCTTCCCTTTTAAGCTTGCATGTATCAGTTTGGGGACTGATATTAAACAGTTTATCTGATAATTTGAAATTAATGTGCTGTGGACTTTAATTCTAACAATACAATAGCAGAAAAGGTGGTGGTAGGGGGGTGGAAGAGCAAACATTTTAGGTTTTGTGATATATATCTGCCTTGCTATTAGTTTAAGTCAGATTCTTAAGAACCTAAGAATTGGTGATTAGGAACCAATCCCTCTCACTTTCTATGCATCTGAACCTTTGTGATTTTATCAGCACTGAAGCCTAAAGATGATTATGACCCTAAGCAGTAATCTTCGTAGTCAATTTTGCTGGATTATTTGGATTTGTTTGCAAAGTGGTACCCCTGGGATTGTTTATGAGGGCTTTTCAAAAGAGGTTTAACTAGGAAGAGAAGACAGAGACCTTAAATGTGGGTGGCACCATTCCATGGCCAGGGTTCCAAGCTGAACAGGAGGAGAAGCTGAGTATTACCTCGCTCAGCCTTGTTGCAAGGGGAGAGCTTGGTCCTGCCTCAACTTGATATGCCATGCATTGTTGACACCCATGGGAGGCCTTATCCACTTCTGAATGGAGAGGGAGGAGGAATGAATGGGGGGTGGTTAGGTGGGAGGCGGAGTTGGTGGTAGGGAGGAGGAGGGGGAGGGGAGGAAATGGGAGGAGAAAAGGAAGGGGAAACTGCGGTCTGGATGTAAAATAAACAAAAATTTGTCATATATATATAAAAGGAGAAGCTGGGCTGAGCACCAGCATTCATCACTGGTTCCTGACTCTAAAGGAAATAAGACCAGCTGCCGCATGCTCCTGTCTCCTCCGTTCCTTCCGGGCCATGCTGGTGTACCCTCAAAGTGTAAGCCAGAGTGAACTCTCTCTTCTCTGAGTTGCTTTTGGTCATGTATTTTTGTAACAGCAGTGAAAAAATTAACCAGCACGGAGGGGCTTCTGGGTAGAATTGGAGGTGGAGCCTATGTGACACAGACTGACCCTGACCTCCTGCAGGTCTCAGGGCAGCTCAGGCCTAGCTAGGCGTTGAAAGTAAGCTGCATTATTTGCCTCACTTTTCTGCTCACTCATTCGAGAATTTTTATAAATGAGAGGCTAAAATACTATTAAACACTTTCCATGTTATGAAATATAGTACTTACTGAAGGACCACACATAAACTTTCAAGTAAGAAGTCCTGGAAAGGATTCATAAATGACTGAAATAGTTTCCTGCAGTCATCTGTGAGATTCATCCCACAAGAATTTTCTAATATTTTTCTTCATGTTATAGTAATAAGTATAATCCATTCTCTATGGCAATTGCACGGTAATTAACTTGTTTCTGATCAATATGGTATTTGATAAGTGAGATATGTCTTGGAAAATAGTCATACGAACTTCCCTTCTAACATTGTTTTTCTTATTTTACTGAACTAAGATTTATATGAACTTGTCCATCTATTTCATACGTATTTTCTATATTACATAGATAGTATATAGTAAATTATATAAGTTTTAAGTGCACAGTTTTCATATATCTATATATCACTTGTTCATATAAGTAGCCATCACCCAGATTAAGATATAAGACATTTCCTCAAAAAGTCCCTCCATGAATACGGGCGTTGATAGCTCCCAGATAGCAACTGTTCTGGTCTCTATAATCACGTTAATTTCACTCGCTTTTAAACGTCCATTAAACAGACACAATGTGTCTTTACATGTCTGGCTTCTCTCTGATGGAACAAACTGAGGTTAATAAAGAAAACACTGGAAGGGAAAATCATGACCAAAATATATTGTAGGAAATAAAATTTAAATGAAAGAAATAAATTAAAAATAATAAAGGTTTTTACATATGTGTAAGCATTAGAGAGGAGAAAGGGAGTACCAGAGAAGGACAGTGCCATATGCACTAAAACAGATGTGGGCTTCAGAAGAGTCACCTGGTTTCCCTTTTATTTACAAAAATGGATTGATAACTTTCAGTTGTTTGCTTTGCTTTACAATACTCTTTACAACAATGTAGAATTCCCTCTGATTTTATGAGAATTCCTGAGGTTGAGATTTATATTTCCTTAGGAAAAAAATCTACGAAATGAATAACCTTATGAAGTGGTATTAAGCTCTTGGTAACAGATGAGTGAGAAGGGAAGGACTGTAGTGTCTGGCCACTAAATGAATTTATAAACAATTGTGGGGTTCTTCCCATCCACAAAGGTCCAGAGGGTCATAATCCTGTTTGATCCTCTCTACTGCAAAGGTCCTGATAACGAGCACATCCTTTTGACATTGTATGAATATTTTTGTGATTATACTTTCTGAATGAATTAGGAAATACATGCTCAGAGTTCTAGCTCCTACTTGTCTGTCATCATCTGTTTGCATGGTATGAGATGATGTAGATGGTTATGTATGCACTATACTTCTTTAAGGAAAAGAAACTGTAAGGAAAAGCTGATGAAAAGACAAAGTCAGAGAGTAATAGAAACCCTCCTCCCTAACCAGTAAGGCTACAAAATGGAATGTGTTTCTCAAAGGAGAAGCCACAGCCTTGAGAAGTGATTAAGGTCTGAGACATAAATGAGAAATACATCTATGCCAAGCATAAGTTTTCCTCTATTTTTTTTTTACAATAAATTCCACTGGATCCAGTTTAAAATTTCAAAAAGAGATGTAGGGACAAATCCAAGAAAAACAAGAAAATTTAAATGGGCAATGCAAAACCAAAGCCATAGCTGCCATTGCTCAACAATGTTAAATAGTAACCATGATGAACCCCTGAGCCCAGTGAGCACAGAGTATGGCCACCACACGGGAAAGAAATCCCAGAAGGAGGGGCTTCAGATACCTGCCCTGGGCTCCGACTGCTGCAGCTATCACGGCTCCATACTGCGTGTGCAACAATGGCACTTGGCACTTCTCACAGGATTAACTAATCATTCCCAATTCAACACAAGTGTAAATGCACAGTTGACTCACTTGTACAAAACCGCATGCTGTGAAATCCTCAAAGAAGGGCAGACTTGGGCGGTCTTCTCTATAGATGGTGAGTTTATATGTGGTTACTGTGTCACCCTCTGCTGGAGATTTATCCACCACAAACATGGAAATTCTGTTCATTCCTAATCCCAGAGGATAGTTCGCAAAGCTGAGGGCAGACAGTGGAAGAAGATGGAGAGTGAGAGATGGAAGAGTTTTAATATGGATGGGGACAATTATTCAGGCCAAACAGATTCAGACATCAGTATTTATTATGATTATGATGATGATGATGATTATGATGACGATGATGATTGTTACTTGCCTAAAACATGTAAGAGCTGCATAATTTCATAAGAAATATGAAATATGAAAAATCTTCCTTTCCTAGTTCCTTGCTATACTAGGGATCATCTTTCAGGACAAGTCATGACTAGAGGGAAAGAAACTAATATTGATTAGCCACCTGTCAGGGTTGGGAATTACTTCTAATACAGAGCTCTATACAAAACCACAATGGCCCTTATTATAAACATAGAGACTCTCTTTTGTTTGTTTGTTTTTTGAGGCAAGGCTTCTGTGTGTAGCCCTGGCTGTCCTGAAACTCACTCTGTAGACCAGTCTGGTCTCAAACTCAGAGATCCACTTGCCTCTGCCTCCCAAAAGACATGGCTGGGATTAAAGGTGTGCACCATAAATGCCCAGCAATATAGAGAATCTTAAAAAGAACTGGTAATCAAATTACCTCAAGTTACATGGTAGAGCCAGGGTAGAACCCAAATCAGAGTAACCTGAATCCTCTTTTCCTTTCTCTATCTTATTTCATTCTTTTCTCCTTTCCTTTCTTCCCTTCCTTCCTCTTCCTCCTTTCTACCCCCCTTTTTTTTTGACAGATAGTCTCATGTATCCCAGACGGACATCCAACTGAGTATTGAAACCAAGGTTTCCTGTATGCTAGGCAAGCACTCTACTAATGAAGGGTTATCCTGAGCTCAAATCCTCCTTTCTTTACACTGAACTGAATTGTCATCATGCCAAGCACATTCTTTCCCTACAGTAGTTGTTCTCAACCTTCCTAATGCTGCAACCCTTTAATACAGCTCCTCATGTTGTGATGACCCCTAACCATAACATTATTTACATCGCTACTTCACAACTGTGGTTTTGCTACTGTTGTGAATTGTAATGTAAGTATCTGTGTTTTCCAATGGTCTTAGGTGACCCCTGTGAAAGAGTCATTCAATTCCCAAAGGGGGTTGAGACCCACAGGTTGAGAACCTCTGCCCTACGACATGAACTTGTATCTTCCTCTTTATGGACACTATATGTGACAAGGTTCTGGTTCTGTTCAAATTTTCAAACAAAAGAGTTGGAGTCTTTCAAAAACATCTATAGAAAATAACAAATAAAGAAGTAAGCAAACAAATCAACCCTGCAAGATGAGCAAAGTCAGCAGTACTGCACACACAGATTTTCACCAGGCTGGAAACATTTACTTAGGGTAAAAGGGTGTCGATATTTTTAAGCATCAGCTCCAATAATCTGGAAACAAGAAGATGAGATGAAGTGGAGTTCTTGATGGCTCCCCCTCATATTTTATAGATCAAGGTCCTCTCTTGTTACAGTATTATTACAAAGATGAACTCGAGGGTTTTTTTTTTTTTTTTTTGTAGATTGGTAGAGAACCTGTGTGTGTTTTCTAAACACGTGAAGCCTGAAAGAGGAAGATTTCACAGCACCGTGCTTTCTGAACCACTGTCAAAGGTGGGATCGACACCTGCTTTCTGGTGAGAAGTCAAGTCAGCCAGCACGCATCCCCATACCTTGGTCCTGCCCGCTCTTGCAAGTGCACCTTGCACTGACACTTCGAAGTCTCTGCTCCAATCCTCACTGTTAGCACATCAAAGGGCACTTCGCAGTAATAATCCTTGATCTTCGGATTAAAGTCGGGATTTAGCTCCAAATGGGGATGGGTGGAGAGCTTGATACGGCAGAGTGTGTCTTCCTCTGTTACCAAGACACAAAGAATGACAAAGGCAACTGTGAACTGCATCTAGATTTTAAATCTGCGTGTGGTTAAGGAGTTTCTCCCTCCCACTCCTATGCACAGTTTCAGCAGTCGGTGGCTGTCCACTCAGCACCTAGGCACCATTGACTTGTGGCATTAACTTGAGTTCCAATTTGTCAGATATGAAGGAGCTCCCCCAGGTCAGCTGTTCACTTTAGTTGGTGTGATACACACAATATTTTTCCTCAGTCCTTGAAATGATAAGGGCACAGAAGGTGGGGGAAAATGTCTCTCCTGTGGGTTGATAACGTCCTCATGAGATAGATGACATCTTGACTAACTATGAAAATGGGGCAGTGGCAGAAGGGAACCAGCAGGTGATCAGGAAACTTTCTTAATGAGAAATGTCATTAAACTGCCATTAGTTGATCTAAGAGTAGTAAGGCAGAGCAAAGAATGTGAACTTTGGTATCATACCAAACACATAGTTCAAAATATTCACAAAGCATCCTGAAATTCCTTCCCTAGCCACCACATCAGGGGAAAGTGTCAGAAAGTAATAGAAGGAAATGCCATATCTGTTTAAACCTGTTCTTGAGCCTACAATGACTTCATGCCATTGACTATAGATTTTCCTTTGGCAACTCGTTTTATAGCAAACACTATCTTGGTACAAGAAAAGAAGACCAGCTTGAGTGGTGCACACACCGAGAGGCCACTGTTAAATTACACCTCACATTAATGTTTGTAATGGACAAGTACCCAAGAGCTTATCAGAATAGTTGTCAAAGAAGTATCTACAAGTATTTTATCTATTCTTTACAATGGTCAACAAAACTCCAGCAAATGTAGGTATAAAAAAAAAAACGCTCCGGAAATCAGCAAAGTGAAGGCATCCTAGCATCATTCGGCATTCAGTGATAGTAAGTAGCATAACAAGCTAAGGTACAACAGTTCAATGCCAGAAGGTGTGGAACTGAAGTTAGCAAAAAGACATTGTTCTGGTCACTGCTGCCCTTCTCCTTTTCTGTAGCTACCATAATGGTTTCTCTAAAATCAAATCTGGTAGTTTGTTTACAATTTATAGTAGTAGTTTCTCATCATTTCTGGAGTTAAGCTAAAGAAGAGGAAATGCATTCCACAAGTCCCCCTTGTTTTGCTATCCATTACTTCTGCTATTATGTCCTGGACTTTGTACGTCACTAAGACCAAAATTCTGATATGCCTTTGAGGGAAACAGAGAAGCATCACCCAAGGTAGGGACAGAAAACCATCATCCAGCTGTGGTACTCTAGCTTTGAGAACCGGGTCTCCACAAAGCTGCCTGCATGCTCTAAACATGAAAGTTAATATATGCATCTCTGTCTCCTATTCTGTGGTTTTCCCTGCCAGTGGGAGGAAAACAGTTAATCAAGTATAAATTAAGAGCACAATAGTGTTGTGGGATATTTGTAGACTGTGTGAAGATATATTACTGTGATTGGTTTAATAAAGAGCTGAATGGTCAACATCTAGGCAGGGGGTATAGGCAGAGCTTCCAGACAGAGAGAAAGGAAATAGGAGATAATTGAGGCACAGGGAAATGCAAGGAGATAACAGGAGACACAGAACAAGTCAGAGGTACAAAATGAAAGAAAGGTAAAAAGCCATGTGGTAGAATGTAGATTTAAAAATATGGGTTAATTTAAGATATAAGAGCTAGTTAGGAACAAGCCTAACTATATAAGCTATAGGCTGAAATTTTATAATTAACGTAAGTCCCTATGTCATTATTTGGGAGCTGGCTTGGCTGGTGGGACAGAGAAAGACTCGTCACAGAATAGTATCATAAATACGGTGTTATTTCATTCTACAGAAAAGTATTATTTAAAAAGAAAACCCAACAAATCAATTTTGTTGAATCTCAAAGTGATTTGAGTAAACTGCTTAATTTTACTTGACATTTGAAAAGAACAAGCCAACCAAAGATTTTTATCTGGCTGATATGTCTACATAGGTACATTTCAACTATAATTTTAATAATCAGTCTCAATATGATTCATAAGAATATAAGTATAGAGCATTATAACTAATGCTGAAAATAATCATTGCTTTTAATTCAAATTCAACAGTTTCTTAATAATGTGTTAATTTTTAAAACCAAAGTCCCACCTACCCCATCCACAAGCCTCTGTTCAAGGCATAGAGAGAAGCATTGAAAACAGGAGGTTAGCAGTCATGGGATTTGATCCAAATGAACACTCTGACCCCAGCATAACACTAAACAAACTAGAGCAGTGATCAGTACTCTTTAGGGAAGTCTGAGCTGCCCAGGCACGAAGCAAGTATAAATAGACTTTTGTGCTCAGAACCACTTGAATGAATAATAAAGAAGTAGATTGTTTTATCAACATGAATCATAGAAGATGTATTTTGACTTAATAGGCTTTCTTTTTCTTTTTATATACTTCATTTATTTCATTTTGACACACGGTTTTCCCATACAGCCCACTGTGGCCTTGAACTTATGATCTTCCGGCTTTGGCATCCCAGCACTGGGATTACAGGCATGCGCCACTTCTATTAACTAGGAATATATTTTTATAACAATTCAGTGAGAATTAATTTCCTTTCGGTTTATACTATTTACGTTTCTTTTTATATTTCACAGCGTAGTCACAGTTTTCAAAGGGGGCATGTACTTCTTATAAATTGAACCTCACCTCTACAAGAAGTTAAATAAATGTGCAATTTCTTTCTTAAGCAACATTTTAGCAAGACACCACCACCACCACCACCACCGAACTTTCCACTTCTGGGTTGGGTGCTATGTCCTGGACCCTTACTTGAAAGCTAATTTAGCTCTGACATCATTGCAACTGAATTAAGGCTCCTGCCTGTAAACACCTGGTGTGTCCTTGGCATCTTTCCCAGTCCAGTCCTGACACGTCTCGGGCCTGCTTACCTTAGATCTATGGAGAACCCAGTATGAGGGATGGTGGTAGCAGGGTGCTTAACCTATTTGGCAAGCATACATGGGAAAGCTGTTTGAAGTTTTGGTGGTTTTTAACGGATTTTCTTTTAACCATAGGATTTTATTGCTCTCTTGGCGGATCATCATAATTCATATTGAACACAGGAAAAGCTTATTCTCTTAAAGATAACCCCACCTGTGCAGCAGCATCACCCAGCATATTTTTAAGTCTTATATCAAACCATAAATGCAGGGAGATTAATTGTAAAGATCCAGGTAGGATGAATTTTTAATCAGGGGAAAATAAAAAAAAATGACATGAACCAAGTTGAAGAGATTTCCTGACAACATGCCCCTCATCACCTGGGAACCAATAGCCGTGAG
>CABHPH010162792.1:0-19292 GCA_902168325.1 Peromyscus nudipes | reverse complement strand
TGGGTCTTGTAGGTGTGAGGGACTGGTGACAGAGGGGGGGGGGGGGGGGGGGGAGGGGGGGTGGGGGGTGCACCTGCTCTCTTATGCCTGGTAAGTACAGCAATACTTGAAAAGCTTTCTGTCTTTCACTGAATGCACTGTTGACTTCATAAAGACTAATACTACTCAATCTAGCATGATGCTTGATGTGATTTTTGGAAAAGTATGAATAAACAACAGTATTTAGAAGGCAAACAAGTTAGATTATATTAAATTATAAGACTTTTATTTATAATAAATTAAGCCTAAGTTTATACATTCCATTTTTCAATTTTTGTGTGTTGGAGGAATTTATTTTGGAAAACAAGTCCTCTCCCTTCCTTCCTTCCTTCCTTCCTTCCTTCCTTCCTTCCTTCCTTCCTCCCTCCCTCCCTCCCTCCCTCCCTCCCTCTCTCTCTCTTTCTTTCTTTTTTTTTTTCTTTCTTTTTTTTTTTTTTTTTTTGCTTTTCAGGACAGGGTTTCTCTGTGTAGCCCTAGCTGTCCCGGAACGTACTCTGTAGAACAGACTGGCCTAGAGCTCAAACATCTGCCTGCCTTTGCCTCTGAGTGTGTGATTAAAGGCATGTACCATCACTGCCCAGAAGACAAATTTTCTAAAAACACATTTTAGCGAGAAGCGTAAGCAGATTGGTAGGTGCAAATTTATTTTGAGGTATACACTGTAAAAAATAAGCCTACAATTCCATTCTTTGCATGATATATTAAGAAAATTCTGGAGGTCAGAGACTTGGCTTAGTGGTTAAGAGCACCACACCTGCCGCTCTCCCAGAGGACGTAGGTTCAATTCCTAGTGCCACATGGTCACATTTTAAACTTCAGTTCCAGGAGTTATATAAAAAAAAGAGGGGATCCAACCCCCTCTTCTGGTCTCCTCAAGCTCCATCACTCATGCATGGGGTGCACAGACATACAGGCAGGCAAAACCCACATACATGTCAAACAAATAATAATAATTTTTTAAAAGAAAAGAACTTTAGGAGCTTAAGACCAATCTGAAGGTCATGAACCACCTCAGTCATTTAATAGCCCTGTGACCTTGAAAGTCAACTGGACTTACTCAAAAGATGTGTTTAGAAGACCACTGTTACTATATCAAACCAGATAAACAAAGTGATTTTTAATTTAGATTTTACATAAACTTAAATTGCATATATATTTTATTATATGGAATTAAAATTCATGATATTTTAAGAAGATAAACTGAAAATTGAGTTTGAAATTCTCAGCTGTTATGAAAAGAATTCTACTCAAGTTCTCTCCGTTATAGCAATATCCTAGGAGGAAAACAAATTACTTCAGAATGGTGAGATTTCTAAAGAGGATGTATAAGCTGAATTCTATTTCTAATGTAAAGCCTTAAGATTCCTTGGGCCCCTAAAAATGAATCTGGAAATCACTGACCTAAAACAACATATATAAGTATAATATTTTAAGCTAAAAATCTGAGTATCTAAAATTGAAATGTTTTATTAATGCAGAAGTGACAGATATTAACTTAACCAGAAATAAAACTTCTCAAAATCTACTTTAAAAAAACTAGCAGCCTAAAGACATCTGAATATGATAAAAAGGTTTCTATTTTTTCAAAGTTGGATTGTGTCTAACTGTGGGCTGTACTATGGGAACACTTCACTCTCAACTCACCATTACTGCAATGTATATCTTTATTTTCATACAAAACTCGTGGAACTGCATCTAAAATAAAAAAATTAAATTTAAAAACAAAACTGTGAATTTAATGTAAAAATTCTTTCTCTCCCTCTCTTTCTCCCCTTTCTCTTTCTCTTCTCTCCTCCCTCTCTTTGTCTTTTGCTCTGAATCTGGAGCTTACTGACGAGCTAGACTAGCCAATCAGTAAGACCCAAGGATCTGCCTGTCTCTATCCCCTACTTCCAAATGCTGGAGACTCACACCATCATACCCGGAGTTCTGTATGGTGCTAGGAATGGGATGCACACACTCATATACAAAAAGCAAGCACTTCACTGAGCCATCTCTCAACTCCTCACTAGTGAGCATCTCTAAGCAAAGCTGACAAACATTCAACTGTCGGATTCAAAGCTCTAACAAGTGATTACTTCTAGTGGCAGAATGTTGGAGGAACAAATGAGTGGTCTGAATGTCATCTTTATCCTAAAGGTAAACTATTACATTTCTTCTAGTTCTGTGATCCTATGCTATAGTTTCCTAAATTGTTGGAATGAAGATATTCTAACCAGTTGGGTACTCTGTATGTTCCAAGTTTCTGCATAACTAAACATCCAACTGAAAAAAAATTCTAATAAATATTTATGGAAAAATGAATGCATAAAATATGTAGATCGCTTTAAAACATTCATTAAAAAAGAAAAAAAGTGGTGGCAGAAGAGAGCAGTCCATGTTCAATCATCATCCATTTATTTCTGGGCCTACTGATTCATTTTGTTGAATCTGCAGTTCTCAAACTAGTGTCCTTCAAACTCACTGTTGGGCCTTAAACCAAAGTGCTGGTTAGAAGATTCAGTGCAGCACCACTGAGAACCACAGCATTGGACTAAATCCTGGTTGTAACAGCCTTTCTTCAGTTAAAAGGAATAGATAGATATACTGATGATTACTTCTTTCATTTTTTCTTCTTAAAATATTATCTTCTTGTATGACAAAACATTAAATATTCTTTAAAAATAAGAATATGAAGAAAAAAGAGGTAAGTCAGGGGAATAAAAATCATCATCAAACTTCTTGAGGTTCCACTTGCTAGTAGGCAGCTGTTACATTCAACCATATAGCCTGAACATCTTTCGTGGCAAATGTTTTTTTCTAGCTATTATAGAATTTTATTTCAGGACTATAGGTTCACAGATGCTTTCAGTCTACTCTTACAGCAATAATGGTGTATTCTCATGTTTTTATCTATTACTTGTTTATTTATTTTTATAATTTGCTGAAAACTGTATTATAAATAGGTACTAAACTTTTTTCAGAGGTTACATTACTGTTTAATAAAATGCTTAAATTTTTAAATGTTCACAATATTCTTAATTATTTTCTTAAAAAATAGTTAGCAGTAGAATTTCTAGTCTGTAAGGGTAAATTTTTTAACTAGATAATCTATTTTTGTGCACTAAGGATGCCTAGAGCCTCAGCATATCAAGCATGTGTGTGCTAAGGCCCCAAGAGTAACTTTTAAAGCTTACTTTCTATGTTATCAAGTAGCCCCTTAACATGTACTCTAGTTTAAACACTTACCATCAGAATAAGAATACTCATTTCCTCTCATTCCTTCCTTATCTTTAAGAAGAACATCTAATTTTGAGGAGAAAGTATCACTTTCTTGCTTAATTTTCATTTTTGATTGCTAACAAAGTTAAACATTTTAAATATATTTTGAAGTCAGATAGTAATTTTCTTTATACTGTTCTATGTGAGACTATGTGCTTTTTACCTTTTTTACTTTTGATTGCTTCTGATGTTTCTTGTGGTTTCTGAATGGTCTCATTTCTTTTGGAAGAATTCCTGTAAATACAATGCCAAGCAAGTCCAAATCAACAAGGTGAATACATGGTCTTTTGTCCCAGGTGGGCACAGTTATTTTGGTGAAGACAAGAAACACTGTCTGGATTTCAGTTCTCCAAGCTGACAGATAGCATTAGTGTCTAATGAGGTGGATGCAAATCTTATCATCTCTAATAAGTAGATGCATAGTTGAAAAAAACTAGTAAAAACAAAACAAAACAAACAACAACAACAAAAAAAAACCCAGTCACTCTGTAGTTGGAAGCTGAGCAACCTCAGATAGCCTAGATCCAACAGAGATGATTTTAAAATGCACATTCTCACTGCCTAACAATCCACAGCTTTGATGCCAAGAGCCTTGGAAGTCCTGAGAACAGCCTGAGAATGTACACAAAATTGGAGAAACCAACATGGCTATAGGAAACAATCGCCATTGCCAAAGCATGTGTCCTTACACTTCCTGATAACCAACAGAGAACGGCTTACATTTTGGCATGGTCTCTTCGTTTTCTAGATTGTACAAGTAACCAAATGCATGGCTGGATGAACCTTTAAGTCCTTCAAACTGGGCCTAAAACAACCTAAACTGCAGTCAGGACATCTTTTGGTCTGGATAATGGAGAACACAGGTCACTGTGGTCTCGAGCTCTTGACATGACTTTCCTGTGTTGATATGATGTGGTGCTGTCTGTCACCCCATTAAAATGGAGATAATAGTATTTGCTCTACACAGAAACACTGTGAGAATCAAATAAAAATGCCAGTGCCAGACACTGTGCTGAGTAATGCAGCACAAAGGTCAAGAAGGCATCTTCAGGCCCATGAAAGTATCATCATCATCCTCATCATCAGGCAAGAAGTCTAAAAGAACCTACACATTAAACAGTTTGCTAATTGCTAATTAGCATTTCTATCATTGCCAATGCTGAAAGTTAGGATAATTTTACTTCTAAAAGTCAGCTTTCTTTGGGTATGCACACACACACACACACACACACACACACACACACACACACACAAAGGTTCCTTTCAAGGAATGGAATAACAGGAGGTAAAGCATGCTTTATAACCGATAGGAAGCTTTTGATGGTGGTGAGATTTTCGGTTGTTTATTTTTATGTTTGTCATGTTGGGGATTCAATCCAGGACTTTCTGCACAGTGGTGATCACTCTACTAATGAGATAAGTTTAGTTGAAGTCCAAATTAAAAAAAAATCTAAGAATTTCTCATGAACAAGAACTTCCAGGAGACTCGCTCAAGAGATAGAGCCCTGAAATTCACATGAACTGAATTATGGAAGCATGATTGTCTTAATGGAGTGAACACTTGTACACAAGAGCATCATGCA
Organism: Peromyscus nudipes; assembly: GCA_902168325.1. Lineage (NCBI taxonomy): Eukaryota > Metazoa > Chordata > Mammalia > Rodentia > Cricetidae > Peromyscus > Peromyscus nudipes. The sequence continues at coordinate 14,409 of CABHPH010162792.1, read as the reverse complement.
GTTCTTTCTTGGATATTTTTGTGACTAAATTATTTTTAAATTGGTGTGTATTTTCTAAGAAAACGTTTGCACAAAGTAAGGGACATATGCCACTTTCTTTCCAGGAAAGTGAAAATTAGCAGACGGTTTTAGGGTTTTCACACCACTTAGATTGGGGCGTCTGGATTCTGAGTCTTGGAGCTCACACATAAATGTTACCTATCACTGCTGACATGCTGGCTTTTATCTTCTCTTAACCTGTTACCATGCTACAAGCAAATGATCTTCATTTCAAAGGAAAGATGAAATCATTAGATCCCAAGTGTACATGTATATAAAACTGCCTTGCTGCGGCCATTGTGAAGATGAAAACATGGTCACCTCCCCGCCTATATAGTATCCTGGATAAAAGTGCAGACACATTGGTGAGACAGTAAGTAGGTCAATATTTGTATTAGCTGAAAGTCTTTTTTTTTGACAAACATAAAATTATTTATTTCTGACACTTTAACAATGGTTCTCTGACTAGTTTTCTTTTTTTTCCATTTTTCTTTATTAAGAAATTTTCTACTCACTCCACATACCATCCACAGATCCCCCCTCCTCCCTTCTCCCACCTCCCAGCCTTCTTTCCCAAGCCACCCCGCATCCCCACATCCCCCAAATTGAGGTCTTCCATGAGGAGTCAGCAGAGCCCAGCATACTGAATCTAGGCAGGTCCAAGCTCCTTGTCACTGCACCAAGGCTGTGCAAGGTGTCGCACCACAGGCCCTGGATTCCCAGAAGCCTGCCCATAGACCAGGGACAGATTCTGATCCCCCTGCCTGGGTACCCCCAAAACAGTTCAAGCCAAACAACAGTCTTCTGTATCCAGAGTAGCCAAAAGTCTTAAGCTACTGATTTGTCTTAGAATCTTCTTTTCCTTCATCTGGGAAATGTGCAAGAGATATGATCCTTCTTGCAATAAAGCATAAATGATCATGAAATATACACACTCACTGGTAAAGTGGAAGATAATGTGAACTGAGTACTTAAAAAAAACACTTCTGGAAGCATTATGCCATTTGAGTTCTGATAAATACAAAAATTTATTTCTGTCAGTATTAACACTGAAAAGTTTTTTGAACATGTATGGCTTTCCTTACAGAAAGGAAAGAAAGTGCTACCCTCGCCACAGATACTAAGATGACCTTTGAGTTCCATAGAACTTGAAAGGAAAGATAAACTGCCCTTTATCACCTATTTGCACTATAGTGTGACATACACAAAACTTTCTTATGTAATCCTCCTAGAATAATAAGAGGTAGACAACCTATGCTATATTTACATGTAAAGAAATTAAGTCTTAGAGGACTCAGAACTTTGCATGCTATAACTAATAAAGTCTAATGTTGGGATTTTTTATCCACCTTTGCATGATTCAGAATAGTTCCTGTCCTTTATAATTATATTCAATGGAGACCATCCTTGCATTCATATAAGGCAAGAGAACCCAGTCTTCCGATTTTAACTGGTGGATTGCTGAACCTGGTCATATATGAGGAGCTGGAGAAAACTCTGCCAGGGAACAAATGGTCTAAAGCTTGCAAATCTCTTGGGAACTCACCGGACGTTACAAACAATACAAATAAGCTCCTTGGGAAACCTCATCTGTTCTTTGCCTATCTATACTGATGCATGGGGTAGCCTTGGATTAGGTGAGTGAGAGCAAAGCATAAGAAGTGGCTTAGAATTTAAAATGGTTTTCAAGCACACGAAATAAAACTTCATTCAGACTTACTGAGGGAATAAAGCCAAGATTATAAAGATTTTGCAATTAAAGTGGATGTTAATGCTAGGAGACATTCTAAGAAGTACTCGGATGTATGGTATTTGTATTTTTAATTACAAATGAGTTTCGTATAGTCACTATCTCCTGAAGCCGAAGGAACTGAAGGACAAGTGAACAGAGCTATTCCCAACGGTGACTGTAGGAGACATAAATGAATGTCATGTCCCTTGCTCTTTCATCTCCCTGGGAGGCTTAGGTCTAATTCTGTTTTCCTGGCAGTAGAAAAGTCAAATGCTCTCTTAATTCTATCCATATTAAAGAACAGACAAAACTTTAAGTGCATCCCCTTTGCCAGCTACCAGAGGCATTAGTATCTCACCTGCCTGTTCCCTCAACCTTTCCTAAGAGTGGAAGTGGATGGCAAAACACTCTCTAAAAGCAAGACAAACACAGTAGAGTATAGATTTATAAAATTAGCTGAGTTTTGCTCAGAATAAAGTCATGCCTCTATAACCCCGCCCCCCAATAATGTGCCTGCTGTATCTGTCTCCAAGTTGATGGATGGTTCATAACACAAACCCCATCAAATCTTCTAGATGCTTCAGTAATGAAAAGGTATGGATCACAAAATGAAAGGAAACAGAAATGCTTGATTTTAAACATTACTTTATAATGGAGTCGTATCTTAGTTTAAAAATGGTTGGATGTATTTTTTGTTACTGCGTCTGATGATCATCAGAAACATTATGGTTTCAATGCTTTAAAGTCATTTATTTTCCAGACCATGAATTTTTGGGCATACTTCTTTTGTGTTGTTCACTTTAATGTAGGCAAAGCCTTTTGAAATCAATCTTTTCGGCTTAAGAATTTTTGGACTGCACAATTCAAATTTGTGGCTCTCTTACCATTCCAGTGGATGTAGCTGTTCCTTTTTATTCATGGGCCAAAATCGTTCAAATACATTTAAAAGAGACCAGTATTGGGATATGACTGAGCCAGGAGTTGACATATCATAAAATTCACGCATCACAGATTGAATCCCAGGAAGAGTAGATGGGAAGAGCTGAGAAGAAATGTTCAAAGAAAACATTAGCAGAAGAAAAAAAAATCAGTTGAAAGTTTGAAAGTAAGTTGAAATGTAGTATTATGAATACTATTTATATTTAGTTAGATATTGTTTTGTCGAGCAGTTATTTATTTAAAAACTCAACATTTTTAAATATTGGGAGGATAACTCAGTTCAATGAAAGCGTGAGGACCTGAGTCTCATGCCCAGAAAAGCTGAGCATGAACTCCTACAGAATCCAGCATGGGAGGCAGAGATGGATGAATCCCCTGGGCTCACTGACTGGCCAGCCCAGCCTACTTGGTGAGTCCTGGGCCAATAGAGAGTATCTCAGAAAACAAGGCAGATGCCACATGGCGAATGACAGCTAAGGTTGTCTTTGGACTGCCACACATATTTCTGTACACTTGTTCTTGTATGTACACACACATAGGTACAAACAAACACAATCTATTGGTCAGTATAGATAGATTTAATTTTAATTTTTGGTACTGTTTTCAAGGCAAATGTTGCTTTTTTAAGACATTATGAAAGTTACTGATGATCATATTTATAAGTGGAGTCATTTTCCCCCTCTTCAATGAGTATACATGGATCTTTCCTTCCAACCTAAGGGGAGTAAAGTAACAGAGGAAGAAAGGCTGGGGGGAAGAGAAGTCCTTTTGCCCTACAAGTGAATTATGCCATGGTGAGAACTATTAATCTCACAAAAAAAGAGGAAATTGGTTATCTTGTTTCCACTCTGAGAGGCAGGAAATTGAGGGTGGCCCTTGTTTCCTTCCTCTCTCATCCCAGCAGAGGCTGTCTGCATTCACAGCGTTTTGAGTGACGAATTCCTGACAGGTGAGTGGTTCCTAAAATGTTGAGCTAAACTATCATTTATTACATGCAAACCAATTAAAATGATAAATATGCTGATTAAATTATGCTGGAGTCCTAAGATTACTTTCAGTTCTGTGTAATATGGGGCTAAATTGTATTAAAAAGCCTCAATCATTCATTGGATAACTTGGTGAACTGGTTATAACTCATATAAGTAACTTATGTACATATAGATTGAAAAAAACTACAAGGAATATTTCAGCCTTGCATCAGATTAATAACTCATCAATTAGTTTTAAATACCATTTTAAAATAGTTTTATATGAAAAAACATTAAGTAAAAATATAAACTCATCATAGTCTATATTAGTGGCAGAAAAACACATTGGGCACAAACACTCATATATAATCAATTATGCTTTGATATTGGCCAATAAACTGATAAATACACCAAAAATTCCAGGGAGAAAAAAAAAACGCCCCTTTGCAGCCTGAAACCAGTAAGAGCTGCTAAGAGCATTCACATACACATACTTGCAATATTGCTACCACCAATTAAGCTGTGGAAGTTGGGGGGTGCGGGGGGGGGGGGGGACTGGGAAGAGTGGAGGGAGGGGAAACTGTGGGTGGGATGTAATGTATGAGAGAAGAATAAATTTAAAAAAAGATTTAGGCTGTTTTTAAAGGTCTTATTATATTCAAATACATTTAACTTTTCTCAAATCAAAAGGGTAGTAAAAAGTAATAAATATTGGTTACATGTGCAGGCCTCAAAACTAAAAGAGAAATTTCTTTTAAAAAATCAACATCTTCCCTAGAGAACTGTCCCACCCTAGCAACTACTATGATGTTATATTCTTTACCTCTGCTAAGTCACATATTATCAGCAAATGCTTATAGCAAAGCATATGCATCTTCTCGAAAGGACAAAAGCCTACAAAACAGTCTGTGTTATAAAGAAATGGCTGTGTGTTACTTGAAGGAAAAGTCAGGCAACTTACAGCTAATCTATTAATGTTACAATCTCAGTCACTAAGTGGAAAGAAATATCACTTTTGTTTTACCAGTTGGAATTCTCCCAGACTCCCAAGTTCCTTTACAAAGGTCCTAATTGAGTGAATTTCCTCTAAAGTCAGGCACTTATTTAACTCCTTGTGATAGTTTCCATCCTAGAAAGGAAAAAAGCCTTAAGTAATCATGAAACAGTCAAGCCATCTTCTCTCTAGTAACCCCCACCTAACAAATCAATCAAACTCTATAACAGCTAAACTTATTAAAGCTGTAGAATTCATAGAGATGATATGTTGTCTCGATAACATCCAAATACAAAAAAAGTTTCATAGTTGACAAGATTGGCTGTCTTAACTAACGCAATGGCACCTTGGTAGTGAGGTCAGGGAGGTGAGCACAAGAGAGGAGAATGTGTGTGACCATGGTTTCGGAACGCAAGATTTTCCTTGGGCCCTCAGAGCAATAGAGGTAAAAAAATCAAAGAGTATCTGGACATGACCCCCAGTGTGGAATACTGCCATTGGAGAGTTCACAGGCTGGCCACTTACCACTCCAGGTTTCTCCACATTCATTTGTTTCCTAGAGCATCCCTGAGATCAAGATCGATGCTCTGTGACAAGGTGTATGTGACAGACACCATCAGAGCCTTTGTGAAATTTTTTACATACTCCTCCAAATTCGTCAAATATGAGTTTCAAAATAGAAAGACATTTGGGGAATAATATTATGGTAATTGGCACTGATCTTTTAGTGTATAAGAACACTGTCCTAGCCTGCCATAAAAACAAATAAACAATAAACCCAAACAACAACAACCAACCCCAGCACCATTCTGAAGCACTCCACCCTGATTGTCAGCCTCTAGCCAAATGTTAACGGACACGAATATTTAAGGAAATTAATGTTTTAATTCAGTTCCCCTGAAGTCATCCTGGAGTATTCTGTAATTCTAGACTACCTTCAGAGAGTTCTGACAGTCTTTGTAAAGTTCTAAAATGTATAAACACATGTATCATTGAAAATATCTATATCTGTTCCTTAACAATTAGGAACTTTTTCACTTCATTCTCGTCACAATCCTTCACACGCATACTTAGTCAATATAAAATGATGGTGGTCCTCAGGTCAGAATATAGAAGCACGAGATAATTGACAACAATTATTAATTAATTTCAAATAAAGCATTAAAATTTTAAATTGCACAATAAAAATAACTAGTGGCTGAGAAACCACTGTCCGTATGCACGCATGAACTCACCTCAAGTGCGCTGGCTCTGTAAAGCTTCTGCACTATCTCAGAAAATACAGAAAGTGAAGATGTGTTGGAGAAGAGGAAGTTGAAAGTATCCTTTAAGAGGATTTTTTCTGTATTTTGGTCCTCCAAATTGAACTTCTTATCATCTTGAAATTTCAAATGCTCATGTACCTTGAAGGAAGAGAAACAGAGGAGACCTTACAGGGAAATGAATTCTAAGGCATGATTTATTTCAGGTTGGATTGTAGACCAGAGCTGACATCTAGTGGTCTTCCGGAGGCTAACAGTTTTATAAACATGAGTAATGCTTCTTAGGAAGATGCCATTCTTTTAATGCAGAGGAGCATAAACTATTTCAAAGTCACATTAGCTTATTTTGAAACTCTTTATATCTCACAAATATTTGTTAATGAAAGATAATACATAACATTTTTTCAAAAATACAAATTTGTAAAAGTTTAATTTCAGCTATTAGGTATCAAAAAAGCAAATGGCCATTAAAAATTTCATAAAGATTCTAAATTTTATAGATAAATCTTAAACATGCAATATTTCTGTAATTGTATTCTCTATATCATAGTTTAGAAAAAACTAAACTCTAGTGGAGTTGAACTCTGATTACCTATAAGTGTATTTTGTTCCCCTTTTCTTCCCACCCTACAGCCCAATAGACAGCTTTTTATAAAATAGCTGAACCAATATTTTTGTCTTCTAACCATTGAAGAATGTTTTAGATGAAAAAATATGCTGAGGAAAGTGATCTAAAAGAGTTTTAACTCAAAACAAACTAAAAGCCATCCACATTTACATATACATATCAGAAAATATTTCAAAAATTCACGTGACATTTTATGCTTTTAAATTAAAATAGAAAAACAATGTGTTTATTTGTATTACTAGCCTAGGGCCTAGTGTATTCCAGGCAAGAATTCTTCCAGTGGTCAGTCTCTCTTTTTCCTATGGCTTTTTAAATGACCAATTGAAAAAGAACGACAGAGCTATCTCTTCATGATGCCATGAGAATACCCTGGGCCATCTCCTGTCTGCTGTTATCCATATGTCCTGCTTTTTCCCGTGAACATATACTTGACTTAATAGTGTCTTTGTTCATGAATTCAGGGGAACTATGGAAAACTTCATGTTTGTCCTAGTGTGTCCTCATGGTGATTAGAATTCACTAATTCCCTAGGAGCCATGGACATATTATCCTGGAAGGACTGTAACGGAAGGTGTTACTAATCAACTGGTAACCGTGAATGAAAATACACACCCTACCCTCACCCCAAATACACATGCTTCGTCCTACATACTCACCTGGAGCACTACAGGATTTCCCAAATCTCCATAACCAATATCAAAAGTTAAAAGCTGAAAACATTGTCTACATCTGGAAGGAAAAACACAAAGTAACAGGACAACATATTCTCTTTGCTACACTCACTCTGCTATCTGGTATTACATTATTTATACTTGATACAGTTAAATCTCCATAATTTAAAGGCCAATGGCATGGATAATAGAAAATTACATGAAATGGAGTGTTGGACTTGAGTCTCTTTTGTTCATTAGAGAAAGTACAAATACACCTCCATTCTCCATGGCACACCACAGTAACCAATGATGCTATTCCATGAGAACCTTAATATGGGGAGAAATGTCCAGGTCCTCTATTCTTAACACTAATGCATGCAGAAAGTGTAAGAATGAGCTCAAATCACTGAGCACCTCTCCCTGTTTTGGCAAACTTGACCACATTACCCAAGAACAAAGGCAACAAGCTATTGTCAAGCTGAGCTAGGAGAGTAGAGGTGACAGAATTTTGTTAAAAGTTTTTTCTATATCAGTGTTTTGAAGTCATTGGGACATTTTAGAATAAATGTATTATGTACAGGTAAAGCTATACATGGTCAATACTTAGTACATTTGATGGAAATACTTGAAAGGAGGCTACAAATTAAAAATTATCTTTAGGATCCAAGAACAGGCTTGTAGTCCCAGAACTAGGAAGTGGAGGCAGGAGGATGACAAGTTCCAGGCCAGTCTAGGCTGCACAGTAGGACTGCTGAAAAGGTCATAGTAGTAGCAATAATAGTAATAACAGTAAATATTTAAAACCCTGTCTTCTGTTTCTTGTCACACCATTTGAATACAAACAAATGGCATGTAACGAACTCTGAAATTTTAGAATTTATAAATTAGGCCATACATGTTTAGCAAATCATATTATCATGTACTGACATACATTTTCCATGTTCTATTTACTTCCAGCGACTGAGTTTTTTCACTAGTAAATTTTACAATCTCTTTGTGTGTGTGTGTGTGTGTGTGTCTGTCTGTCTGTCTGTCTGTCTGTCTGTCTGTCTGTTCTGTCTCTCTCTCTCACCTATGGATGGTCTTTGGTCCCAGAGTAGATGCTTTACTGAACACCTCAGCCACCAGCAGGAGCTTGCTAATAGCTTCTTTCATGCTCTCCAGTGCCTGTAGAGGTGAACTTGTCCTCAGGAATGTCTCAAAAAACATCTGCAGCTAGGAACAAACAAAAGATTGACAGAGCAAAATATATTTTCATCTGCCTATTGTTTCCAAGGTGAGTAGTCTGAAGGTTATGTCTCCCTGTCCACTTCAAAAAACAGAACAAAACTTTAAGTAGAAAAATTTGAGAATCTAAGATTTAAATATTTTTAATTCAAGTCACAAGGAAAAAGAAATGTTCACATACCTTGCAATTTAATATTTTTTTTTTTTTTTTTTTTTTTTTAGTTTCTCCAGACAGGGTTTCTCTGTGTAACCACCATGGCTGTTCTGGAACTCATGCTACAGACCAGGCTGGCCTCGAACTCATAGAGATCTGCCTGCCTCTGCCTCCTGAGAGCTGGGATCAAAGGTGTGCACCACCATCGCCCAGTCCATGCAATCTAACTTAACATTCTTTATTCATTTCACTCTTCTTGTAGTATCGAACCACAGGAAAGACAGTGCCCCTGACATGGTGAGGGTTGCAGTCGGAGCCCTCTGGCTTGAGTTCAGATTCTCTCAGTAAGGGAACTGCACTTGCCACTCACTTCTCTGAATCTCTGATTCCTTACTTGCACAATGGGCTAATACCCACTAACAAGAGAGTTGTGCACCCAACATGGAAAACAGTTATTTGAAAGCCAGTAGAAAGTATGAAATTCAAATATTTGGTTTCTAATTATCAATTTTTTGCATGTATCAATAAAAATACCTTTTCAAGGCTGTTTCTTTTCATCTCATTTTTCTCTGGGAGACCTAGACAACCAGAGAAGAATCTAAGAGAATCACAGGGTTGTAATAACATTTTAATATAAGATTTCCTGTGATGAAAAAGATGAGATGGTATTAAGTAAGAGAAGGTCAAGTCTATGTCTTCCTGTGGACAATACTGTTAGCTTCACAAACAGCTATTCTTATTTACTTAAATATTAAAAATCTTAAGACAAAACTACCTTTTGAAGATGCTTAGCATTAAATTTCAAGTCAATATTTTTAAAAAATATAAACCAAATCTTATTGATTCACAGACTTTCTCTAGGTAAACATAGCCTTTCAAAGATAAAGAACAAAAAATATTTTTTGAAAAAACATGCAGCAGATATTTGATTAATGCTTTTGGAAGAAGAGGCTAAACCTATCAGAATGCAAAAAATCACACATTGAAAACGTCTGTTATGATGATAACGAAGGACAAATATTGGCAGAAATCATCTATGGAAAATGGTAACCGTATCTTTAAAATGTGCCAGTGAAATTCTCCCAACATAAACAAGTATTGAGTCCATAAACTTTTATAAGCCAAAACCAGAAACCTAATGAGACCAGACATTAAGACCCTAAGAATATATCATCAACATCTGGCAATTGAGATATTTTTCCATTTTACTAAGGAAAATGAATGTAGTAATTGTATAATTAAAAGAAAACAAATTAATGCTAACAGTAAAAATGTTAACACCCTTGAGTCAAAATAGAATAACACTGTGTGTTTCTAAATAAAAGCAACATAAATCTTACTCAGCTCACCATATTAATAGGAAGAGTTGCTAATGACATTCATGCATTCTTTCCACATTAATATCACAGAGCTTATAGTTGATGATATAATAATGTTGAAAAGTTCTGCCTAGCATATATGGTGTACAAGACTGAGTGTCAAATTATACCCTCCATAGAGAACAGCAAATTAGTATTTGGGGCTTGTATTTATTTATTCCCCTATTGTGCAAATGGTTATTTCTTAAGTTATAACAGGAATAGTAAGCATTGAACACAAAGTCTATTCAATTAATTCATTTCTGCTTTCGGTGAGCTCTCTACTCTGTGGGAAGCCTACATTCTGTGACTTAGGGACACATTTCACAGCACTGTGGTAACACTCCAAAAAGTATCAGGCTCAACTCTGGTTCTGTGCCACGCTGTGACACTTTGTAACAATTCCTACTCTGTAGACTTATTTAACTTACTTAGTGCAGTGTCAACAAACATCACATGTGAGAAATAGGAGGGTCGTGCAAGTGCTGAATGTGTATGTGTACATATGTCATCAACCTGCATTAAGTCTCCCGAGGGGAGTATAAAACATTTATCATTCCCCATAACTGAATCACTCAGACTAAGTAAGAGATTCATTCCTAGTTCTGCTTATACTGTAAATGACTGTGCTAATTATATTTTCTTGGTCAAATTATCTGAGGTCTGTGCATCTCGGTGTACTCGGATGCACAACTAACAACAGAGTGTACTTGATGACCTCATCAGACTGTATCAAATTGGAAACAATTTGCTGTTAATTAAATCCAAAGGTATCCGTACTTGAAAAACATTTCACTTGGGAGATTTTTATATGTCACCCGCAAATATCGAGAGGAGCAATGTCACATTTCTGCTCAGTTGAAACATGGAGACACAATCTAAATATTAAGCAGACTCCTCTATCTTTGTACAATTACTGCTAATGCTGGGGGGGGGGGTTGTTTGTGGTTTCTTTTTTGTGCTAGGTGTTGCCCTTGTGCGTATTAGGTAAGTTCTTTGTAACAGTGCTACATCCTGTCCCCAGTAAACATCGTTAAGTTAAATAAATAGGACAGTGTAACTTGCCAAGGAAATCAGGGCCTTGGATAAAAACTCAACACTTTTAAAGCTAGATGTGATGGTGTTTGTCTTTGACCCCAAGACTCATGTGGCAGAAACAGGCAGATCATAGAGTGAAGGACTGTGTGAGCTAGGTGGTCAGTTTATGGCCAGTTTAGGCTGGCTATACAGTAAGACCCCGTCTCCAAAAACCCCAAATAAAAACTAAGCAAGCAACAGCAACAGAATGCTTAAAGCCTTTCATGCCGTTACACTCTTTACAGACTACCTGTTTTCCTGTCAATGCAATAATAAAACCCAAATTTAGTGCTAAGTAAATGGACGGAAAATGACCTTGTAAGATCATAGTTATAAAGATGGGCAGCTTAAACATCACTGTTCCTTTGTACTTAAAAACTCAAAAAATAATCAGTGAGATGCGTTAGCATTTATAACGTAAATTCATTTAAGCAACTGAGATACAAATAAGTGAACCAAAACTGTATATTGAAAATGGAAGCATGGAGAGCAGGTGAGCTGCATCTGATCCTCACCAACTGCAGCACTCGGGAAAGTGGGCCCTGCACCTCGCCTGGGCAACACAGTAGAGCTGGCCCTGAAGGTGTAGGTGTGGGTGAACATGCCTGAGGGCGTGAGAGCAGGAGAACTGGCCCTTCTTGCTGCCTGCTGCATTTGGTGAACCAGCCAGGGCAGTGCTGGAGAGCTCACCCTCCTGGTGAAATTGAGGGAGAGTTGGTGAGCTGACCAATGCAACTACCATCCAGACTGATGTGGGGGACCTACCCATTTCTCTGTGGGAGGCCCCCTTTCACTTTTTCCCCCCGGGGTACCCTTGAGGAGGGAGAAGCGAGAAATATTTAGATAGAAGGATAGAGGGGAGAGAAATAGAAAGAAACAAAGGATAGACTCAGGAGGACCTGGATCATTATCCACCAGCCCCTTCTGTCTCTTTGAAAGGGTCTTTTATAGGAATGCCAAGGGGTGGAGCAAAAGACCTCCCCCTAGCACAGCCAAATGAAGACCCTTTCCAATCACCTGGTAACCACACACATGGCCAAACATCCTCTAATGCAGCCCTGCTGGGTAAAGCAAATTCAGATCTCACTAGGAAACCTTTGTGGGCCTCCACAGACTCAGAACCAAGGCTATGAGCTAACCCACCCTAACATCCACCCCATCTATGAACTGCTGGAGCACGTGAAGTGGCTGGTCCTGCAGACCCAAAGCGGCAGGATCACCACGACGCAGGGCAACAATAAGATATCCAAAAGGCACCCCAGTGAAGACCCAGTATGGATAGTGTAGCAGAAACCAGAAGGCTCTAAGCAGACCAGTGACTCACTGCAATGAAAATCTGCAAGTCAAGATGGATGGCCTAAGGGCTATACAGCGAGAGTCACTGAGTCACACTCCAGCTTCCACAATGATTTTTTTCTTTTAAATTTTCCTTTCTTTTATTTTGGGGGAGGGTTGCAAGGGCAGAGGGTAGATATGAGGGGCCGGGGAGATGAATGACATTGGGATTCATGATGTGAAATACACAGAGATTCAATAAAAAAGTTATGGAAAAAAAAAAGAAAATGGAAAGGTGGGGAAGCTGAGAAGGAACCAAAATATTTGGAGGGAAGTTTCAACTATTAATTTGATACCTTAAAAATACTTCCAAAGTGTACTAATTATTCACCTCATTTGCATACCTCATAGCCATCTCAATATTCCTATTCTCTCATGAGAGACTGGACAAATTATTCTAGATTGATTGATTGGTTCTCAATGAACACATGTTGATCAACACATTCTATGTTCAATTTGATGATTTTCTTGTCTGCTCTTCACATTAGACTGAGATATTTTAGGCCAAGAATTACCATATTTACCTTTGACATCCTGGTACCTGAGGCAGGATCAGTGTTTAGTAAAATTGTTGAATGAGGAATCTTAGATATGACCTTACAGACGCCTCAGAAACTTTCACTGGAGGAATTTGTTTACTAGAGCTTCTAGATAATGCAGTTTTAAAACAATGCATTGGCAGAGCATAAGACCTTAGGCTTAGTGCCGTACTGCAGACACACAAGCTACACAATATTAATTTCTTGCCTACATCTCACGAGAGTGAAAGGATATACATTTTCCCTAGTGACTTTTAATAAAAATCTTTGAAATATAGACGCTTATGACTGTTTGAGAGGATTTTTGAGATAAGGAAATTCAATCCCAGAGCTAGAGAAAAAGATGGAAGATTAACCAATATTAGCATTTCTTACAGTAATGTCCTTGGCTAACTAAAAACTTTGGCAGAACACTAATATATTTTTGAACCTAGGCTCATGTGCCATAGCATTGTACTTTACAATTTCTTTTAGTTTTACTGTGTGTGTGTGTGTGTGTGTGTGTGAGAGAGAGAGAGAGAGAGAGAGAGAGAGAGATTTTGTCTTCTCTGATTGAAGAGTACTAGGAAATTTAAATATGAGTATTTGCATTAAATATATGGAAAGATGGTCAATACTGTCAATTACTGGAGAAATACATATTAAAACTACAGCAAGGCAAGTCCTCATACCCATTTAGGATGATTATTATCTTAAAAACACACATAGTAATAGATATCAGGAGAGATGTGAAGGAATTATGATCTTCAAACTCTGTAACTAAAATGTAAAGAAGTGATTTCTCAAAAGCCAAAAATAACAAATTTATCATTTGGCCCAGAAATTCTGGGAGGTCTATCAGAAGACTTGAAAGTCAGATCGCAGAGAGATATCTGCACTCATGCTCATAGCTCCAACAGTTTTCCCCAATGGTGGAAACATTGTCAGGTAGACTTTGACAAATGAAGGGATCAGAAAAAGTCCTCTCTAGAGACACAGGTGTTGCCCCGCCTTAAGTGGGAAAGAAATTTTGTAACATACTACAAAGCTGATGAACCTTGATGACATTGTATGAGAAAGAACTCAGTTACATAAACCACAGATCCTCTCACTGTGAGGTATCTAAAGGAGTCAAACGTGTAGGAACAGAAAGGTGGTTCACAGAGGATGAGGGGAAAGGGGAATGGGAAGTTGTTATTTAATGGGTAGTATACAATTTCAGTGGTGCTCAAAGCGCTAGAGATCGGTTGTGCAATAATATACATATTGTTAACACTAGTAGACTGGACATATAGAATGGTTAATAATAACATGCCTTGTTACTGTGCAAATTAACACAGTTGAAAAGAAATTCAAGTCCCTGGCATTTTCCAGCCTCTCTCTTGACAACAGTGAGGCTTTAACACTTGCTAAGTTGTGTCAGCAAGGTCTGAAAGAATGCTGCTTGGCTTTAATGGTCAGGACTTACCAAAACAAAATGAAACCAAACAAAAAAGAATTCTTCCCTTGCTCCATTGATTTTTTC
>CABHPH010162791.1:0-52572 GCA_902168325.1 Peromyscus nudipes | reverse complement strand
TGATTAATATCATGAGTGTAATTAATGAATATCATGAATGTAATTTAAAAAATAAATAAAGTCAAAAAAAGAAAAAAAAGGAAAATGGAAATGTCATCACAAGTACACGACAAAAAAAAAGAAATAGAGATTAATAATTAGTCTTCTATGATAGTCAAACTTATAGTCATGTTTGTTAAGTTTTTTTTTAGGTATACAAAGATATATTTCCATTAGGTAGGCAATCTTCAAACATTTCAGAGACTTACAGAATATGGCATTTAAAATGCTTTATGAACTTTGACTTTCTGGACATTGAGTCATATCTGCTCTTGGCGGCACCAATCTACTTCAGAGAAGATAATGGACATTGAAGAAACTCATTACAGAGTTTGCTTTCTTTGTGGCAAAAATTAGTCACTGGCAAAAAATACCCTTGTATCAACTGATTGACAATATGTTATATAAAATGGACATGCAGGACCCATGGGAAGGGACCACTAAACTTTGCAAGATGAGATGGTTCTTTTGCTTCCTGCTTCACAGAGGAGACTGCCAAATATTCTACAGGACAGAGAGAAGCAATTGAGAGACTCTAGGCCTATAGGCTGAAGAAAGATTCCCCAATGTTACAGAGGAACTTAGGGAGAATGTCCAGATAGTCAGCTGTCTCTGTCATTCTAGATTTTTGGAAGTTCTTCTGGGGTCTTTGATGTAGTTGAAGACTAGATAGCTACATTTATAATTTTCCTTGGTTATGATAAAAGATACGTTAGATATGAAACCTTAGACTCACAAATATAGGATAGATAGAATATTTTCTTCAATTTTGCCTAATACAAATAGACTAGGCATTGTAACTGTAATTCTTGCTTGATAACTGTTTTGTTATATGTAATTTTACTGTTAAAGTTAAAACCTACCTTTTTGATTAGACAGAAAAGAGGAAATGTTGTGGGATAAATCTGTTGTACACAGGTTTAATAAAATGATGATTGGCCAGTAGCCAGGCAGGAAGAATAGGCGGGGCTAGCAGACTAAGAGAATTCTGGGAAGAGGAAGGGCAGAATCAGGAGTCACCAGCCAGACATAGAGGAAACAAGATGTCAAGACAGATCCAAGAAAAGGTACCAAGCTATGTGGCTAAACAAACATAAAAATTATGGGTTAATTTAAGTATAAGAGCTAGTCAGTAATAAGCCTGAGCTAATGGACATACAGTTCATAAATAATTTTAAGCCTCTATGCATTTACTTGGGTCTGAGCAGCTGCAGGACCTGGCAGGAAACACCAAAACTTACAATGACAGTTGTGAGCCACTTGATTTGTGTGTTGAGAACCAAACTTTAGTCATTTGAATGGGCAGCAAGTATTCTTTAAGGTTGAACCATCTCTCCATCTTTAAGGGATATTTTCTTTACCACATTGTATACTAGACAATAAATTATTTCTATCATGGTCACACATCATCTTTCCAAGAATTTTTGTATGTTTTAACTATATATAAACATAAATATTTTCTAATTTAGTGCTGTGGGATGTTCTATATGCTGTGAATGTGTTGCTCTGATTGGTTGACAAATAAAAAGCTGATTGGCCAGTATCCAGGCAGGAAGTATAGGCAATGTAAACAGACAAGGAGAATTCTGGGAAAAGGAAGGCTGAAAAAGGAGATGCCAGCCCACTGTCTAGGAAGCAGCATGTAATAGCATACAGGTAAAGCCACGGAACATTTGGTGACATATAGATTAACAGAAATGGGCTGAGTTTAAGCGTAAGAGCTAGTCAGTGGTAGGCCTGACCTAATGGCCAAGCAGTTTTAAATAATATAAGCTTCTGAGTGATTATTTTATAAGTAGCTGTGGGGTCTGTGGGGCTGGACAGGAGGACCAGAGAAAACTTCAGCTACAATTTAGTCCATACCTTTTTTATTAACCTGATCTAGTGTAGTTTACAACATCTATATATATAAATCTTCATTCCATGATTGAGGTTTCCATGGGAGAAAAAAATGTTTAATTATATCAATTCAAGTATTTAAATGATAAGGAAAACATAAAATAGAAAAAAATTAAATAAGTTTTCTGTTATAATCATTTTAAACCAGGTCGGTATTCAGTCAAATTATTACTCTAATTGGTTTTATACCCATGACACTATAATCTTTTCCTTTTAGCAAATAAGTCTTGATGCAAACAATCTTCCAAAAACTGTTATTGGAATGTAGTCATATGTCTCCAACATCTGTCTAAACTCTTCCTTAAATTTGATTCATTATTAATATTTTATCTCATTTATTTTGAATAGTTGTTACTTTATTTATGTCTATTTTATATTTGTTAAGACATAAAAAGTTATATGTTGACATATGATGTGAAAATACATGTATATTATGTTAGCCATGGTTACTAGAGGAAAAGAACCAAGACATAAATACACATATAATGTATATATTATATAATGCATATATGTGAATAGATGATGTATATATTAGATGTATATGTATCTTTTAGTTTAAGAACATATGTATATGTACATATATTTCATAAAAGTGTATTCATTGAATTGGCTTACATAGGTGCTGTGGGATGTTCTGTATGGCAAATATATTGCTCTGATTGGTCAATAAATAAAACACTTATTGGCCAGTGGCTAGGCAGGAAGTATAGGTGGGACTAACAGAGAGGAGAAAAGAACAGGAAGGTGGAAGGAGACACAGCCAGCCACTGCCAGGACAAGCAGCATGTAAAGATGCCGGTAAGCCACGAGCCATGTGGCAAGGTATAGATTTATGGAAATGAATTAATTTAAGCTATAAGAACAGTTAGTAAGAAGCCTACCACGGCCATACAGTTTGTGAGCAATATAAGTCTCTGTGTTTATTTGGTTGGGTCTGAGTGGCTATGGGACTGGCGGGGGACAAAGATTTGTCCTGACTGTGGGCCAGGCAGGAAAACTCTAGCTACACATAGGAGTTGCATAGTAAAAAAAAAAATGGCTGTTTGTATATTAGAAAGGCAGAGAAGCAGCAACTGTGCAGTACTCTAAGCTACAATCCTCAGCACTCCCAGTCTTATGATGAAGACCTAAATCTCCCTTAACCCTTGCACTCACCTTTAGTTTCTGAAAATGCTGCCATCTGACATTCACAGATCCCTGCAACATAGATCCACTCACTGAGTACAGATGGAGCTTGCAGGAGAGTGCTGGTTACCTTCTTCCTGTCTTTTTTCTTTTTATCAAACTGGATTATCAGCTCATTCAAATGTAGGTGGATGGTTTCTCTTTACCCTGGTTACTGTGCCACACATCGGTCATGTTTAGAAAGTTGGCCCAGAAAGAACCAAAGTTATGTCATATCCATCCTAGACATTTTCAATCTGATCAAGTTATCCAAGATGAACTCTCACATTTCCAATATGTAATTTTCAAAGCCAGCAGATGCATATAACTTCTCAAATATCTAACATAATTTTCAACACAGACAGTGATCAGGATGAGAGGGAACAGGATCAGGAGAAAAAGCATGCGTGGTCTCTGGAGAGCAAGCTATAATGAATGAACTGTGTGGAGTTGCTCCGTGCTTTGTGGCCTGGTTTCCATATCTTCTAATTTGTAAATATGGGGACCTTGCCTTTGAAGGAAGATAATGTCCCCAGCTTTAATAGTTTGTTCCTACTTAATCAAATCTTTCTCAACTGTTATTCTTAATTTTTCAATTTTTTTGAGATTATAATATATTTACATTTTCTTTCCTCTCTGCAAATCCCCCCATATAACCTTCCTTCCTCACTGTTCAACGTGTTTGCCATGATTGGCTCTCTCACTGCTCCTTTCCAAGAGTTAGCAAATTTCATCATGTTAGCAGGCACAATGCCAGGTGCATGGGTGGGCAGCTGTTTCCTGCTCTGCTGTCCCCTTACACTGCCTGAAATCTTTCCATTTCCAACCATTCAGCAACTTTTTAAATCCCCTTATAGATTAACTTTTACTAGCTTATATTTTCTAGTGACTAGGATTCAATAGCCTTTAGAAGACTGAGGTAAATCTAGGGCTCATTTTTTCTGCCCTAGAAATGGAGAATTCCTTCCTCTCATTTTTTGCCTTGTGTTGGCTCAGAAGATGTTTTTCAGCTTTGCTGTATGGCCCAGTTACTGTACACACACACACACACACACACACACACACACACACACACACACTAATATATATATATATATACAATAGACATTATTTTTTCCATTCAACCCCTTCCTGAATTTGAATCTTCTCCCTATCTGATATACAGGTTGAGCAGATTATCCTTAAGTTAGTGTTGCCAAAGACTATATGGGAAGAGCTAAAGGTTTTATTTTGTCTTTCTCTTTATTTGAAACTGTTTATTTGTCCTGTTCCAAAACTGTGCTGTGTTTCTCTTGATAATTTGAAAGGAATTATCATAAACTTAAAGTATCAAATACATACATTACATACTGTCAGTAAGTCATTGAGCTTAATTTGCATTAATTTTCATTTGAGTACCAATTTTACCATATGGATTTGTGCAAACAACTGAATTTTGAAGCAGTTTTCATTAATGAAATTCTAAATCTATTGGCTGTCTAAATACTGTGATGTAATCACAAAACACTCTATTTTTGAACTGCGCCATAGTATCACTATCAAAAATTGAACCTTACTTATAGCTCCTTTATGTCCAAATATCACTATTTGTTAAATTGTAAAGAAAGTAACCAGAACTATTGCCAGGCACATTTAAGTGCACCTCCATTTCATTTGCTTAAGTTTTCTGCATACAAAAATTAATAGCACCCATTAAGATGTTTCTGGGCTCAACTTCCTGTGCACAGTGAGGTGTTCATGCTAGCTGGAGAGCTAACATACTATGTGTCTCTCAGGATGCTTCAGAGCAATTGCTGCTGTTTTTCTGTTAGATAAGTATGAAGTTGAATAACATCTTGATAAATGTATTTTGTACCTTTTAGAAAAATATATAAATAGAAAAATGTTTCTATTTAGGATACTAAAATTAAGATAACTATAAAATAAATACTCCTAGTTTAGCCTTAAGAAGGTCCAATAGGCATCTTGAATGTTTCATTTCCATTCAATTAGCAATATAAGATATATAATATAAAGATTCAAAATGCAGAAAATAGTATTTTTCAGTAAATTGTGGAGAATACCCTCTTGATTCCTTGTATTGCATATGAAGTGCCTCATGATACCCATATACTCTTATCTTGAGCAACTATTTACTTGTACTAAAAATAAATGAGAAGACAGCTGTCCATTAAAAATAACAATTCTAATCATCATGATTTCTCTCTCTCTCTCTCTTTCTCTCTCTCTCTCTCTCTCTCTCTTTTTTGGGGGGGGGTTCAAGACAGGGTTTCTCTGTGTAGTTGTGTAGTTTTGGTTCTCTGTAGACCAGGCTGGCCTCGAACTCACAGAGATCCATCTGGCTTTGCCTCCTGAGGGCTGGGATTAAAGGTGTATACCACTGCTGCCCAGATCATCATAATTTCTTTAAACTTAATTTTATTCAATTAAAACAAATGCATATTTTATTTTTCCTCATGTATTAGCATACAAAAACAAAATGAACTTCTATTATATTATGGTGCTATTACATGGATTATTGACTCAAAAGTAGAGTTTGTGGTGATGTAGATGCATTGCATTTCAGAAGCAGACTGTTCATGCATAGATTTCTGTTTCCTTCTGAAAGAGAGAATTTCCTGCTAAAATAGAGCCTCAATGGAAACAAACCCACTTACATTTTAATCCTATTACTTTGCTTGTAACAAACACACAAGCAGTTATTATAACCTTCACTAAATAATTTTATGGGATTTGCATGTGCACCCTAGGTTATAGCCTGAGGTATATTTTTTTGTTTTTGAAAAGCTGGTTCAATTTTTGAAAATGTAATCTTGGCAAGTGGACAGCCCTATCCTAGTAACATAAATTCAGCAGACATAGAATCAGTTCAGAACACAACTGGCTAGGATTCATTTAGAACTTTGATTTAGTCCTCTCTCCCTCCATCCATATCTATACAGTGCTTCTCTACATGATAATCTTGTTAATAAAATAATTTAGGGATTAAAGATTTTAAAAAGACTCCTTCCAGGGAACCAGATAGGCAGTCTGTAGAGCTTCACCTCTCACTCTGTTTCACCAGATCCAGTTCCCCAGTTTCATTCCCAGCTCTGCAGCAGGGCATCTGCCGCTGGCCCCCTCATCTCTCTTGGATTTCACAGATCTTCCCCTCCTAACTCCCATGGCTCAACTTCCTGCTTTATCCCAGTCTCCAAACCCAAAAGGTACTCCTTGTTAATCTGCAGGTCACTCCTTCAAGGGAAATAGGTAAGGTGAGTGCAGATCTTCAACTCTTCCTCTTCCTCCAAACTAAATTCCTCAGTCTCACCTCGGCTCTGCAACTGAACACCGGCTGCTGCGTTTCCTGGCCCTATGTCCCCAATCCTTGTAGATCCCATACATCTTTTACTCCTCATCTCCTTACCCCCTACATGTTGCTTTATCTCAGCCCCCAACCCAAGCACTTGCACAAAGGACACTGCTACCAGGGAAGCAGTTACGTTGAGTGTGGATCATCCCCTCCCCTTTTTTTCTAGATCTGACCCCCTAGTCTCAGTCCCCGCTTAGCAGCAGACTTTCTGGTGTAACTTCTCTTTACTCTCTACCCCCCCCATCCTACGGAGAATGAATAAGCATATCCTTACGGAACACTCTGCTTTCTTCTCTCCTGTGAACTAGTTCAGACCCCTAGCCCACCCCATTCCTACCTTTCAGCTCCCAATACCTAGAAAACATTTTAGTGGAAGCTCCAGTGGCCACAGACCGCAGGTCCTCAGAAAATTTGCTACAAGTCACCACAGGCACCACACTCTCCTAAAACCCAGAAAGGAAGTAAACACAAAAACACAAAACAACCACCTGCCAAAGACAAAAACAGATATCAGCACCTAGAACTATAAATTTCCCTATCCCATATACTTAGACTCCAGTGGAAAAATACAATCAATTGTAGCCAAGCCAAAATATCTCTACTAGAGCCCAGAAACCTTAACACAGCAGGCCCTGAATATTCCAACATAGTGGAAGCACAAGAAAAAGACCTAAAACTGTTTTTATGAATATGATAGAGGTTCTTAAAGAAGAAATGAATAAATATCTTAAAGAAATACAGGAAAACAAAAATAAACACTGGAAAGAAATGAATAAGTCTGTTCAAGACCTGAAAATAGAAATAGAAGCAATAAAGAAAACCCAAACTGAGGGAATTCTGGAAATAAAAATTTTAGGAATTTGATCAGGTGCTACAGAGGCAAATTTCACAGATACAATGCAAGACACAGAAGAAAGACTCTCAGTCCCTGAAGACAGAATAGAAGAAAATAGATATATCAGTCAAATAAAATGTTAAATCTAAAAAAAATCTCCTGAAAAGATCTCCAAGAAATCTGGGACACTATGAAAAGACAAAATCTAAGAATAAAAGGAATAGCCAAAGGAGAAGAAATGTAGATCAAAGGCCCAGAAAATATTTTCATTTTCAAGAAAATCATAAAATAAAATTTCCCTAATGCAAAGAAGGAAATGTCATAAAGGTACAAGAAGCATACACAACAAATAGAATGGACAAGGAAAGGCAATTGACTTGGCACATAATGATAAAAACACTAAACATACAGAACAAAGAATGAATATTAGTATCTGCAAGTGAAAAAGAACAAGTAAGATACAAAGGGAAAACTATTAGAATTACAAATGACTTCTCAATGGAATCTCAAAAAGTCAGAAGGACCCAGACAGAGGTGCTGCAGACCCTAAGAGACCACAAATCCTAGCTGAGACTATTATACCCAGGAAAATATTCAATCACCATAGAGTGCTGTGGGATGTGTATACTGTGAATATGTGTTGCTCTAATTGGTTTATTAATAAAGCTGTGTTGTCCTATGGCAAGGCAACTTAGAGGCAGGTGGGAAAACTAGGCAGATATACCGAGAGAAAAAAGGAGAGGAGGGAGAGATGCCAGCCTGCCACCCAAGAAACAACATGCCAGCAGACCAGTAAGCCATGAAACATGTTGCAAAACATAGATTAATAGAAATGGGTTAATTTAAGTTATAAGAGCTAGCTAGCGAGAAGCCTGCCATAGGCCATGCAATTGGTAATTAATATTAAGCCTCTGAATGATTATTTTATAAGTGGCCATGGACCTCAAGAGTTGGGAGAAATGCAGGACTGTGGGGCTGGGCAGGACTGGGGAAAACATCTGACTACAATAGATGGAGAAAATAAGCCAATTTTAAGCAATATCAATCTATAAATCTAGCCCTACAGAAAGTGCGACATGGAAAACTCCAGCCTACAGAAGTTACCTACAACCATGAAAACACAAGGAATATATAATCCAAGACTAGCAAATCAAAAGAAGGGAAACACACACACACACACACACACACACATACATACACAAACACAGAAACACACACATGCACACACATACATGCACACACACCACCACCACCACCATTATCATCACTACCACCACCAAAAACAAAATAAAAGGAATAAATATCAATGGTCTCAAATTTCCAATCAAATGACTCAGACTAACAGAAGAGATGCAAAAAACAGGATCCATCCTTTTACTGCATCCAAGAAACAAACCTCAACATCTAGGATAGACATTACCTTAGGATAAAGGGTTGAAAAATATACTCCAAGAAAATGGAACTAAGACTCAAGCTGGTGTAGAAAATTTCATATCTAATAAAATAGACTTCAAACCAAGCTAATCAGAAGAGATAGGAAAGGACACTATATATTCATCAAAATAGAAATCCACCAAGATGACATTTCAAGTGTTATCATCTCTGCCCCAAACACAAAGGGCACAAAAGCATGTAAAAGAAACACTGCAACAATTTAAATCACATATTGACCCTGACATACTCATAGTGGGAGACTTCAATTCCCTACTCTTGCCAATAGATAGGTCATCCAAACAAAAAATAAATGGAGAAATGATGAAGCTAACTGACATTATAAACCAAATGTATCTAACCTATTCACAAAATGTTTACCCAAATACAAAAGAATAAACATTCTTCTCAGCATCTCATAAAACTTTCTCTAAAATTGATGCCACACTCAGAACATGAAGCAGGTTTTACAGACACAAAAACTTGAAATAACTCCCTGCATCCTATCAGAACGCCACAGATTAAAACTGGATGTCAGTAACAGAAACAACAGAAAGTTTACAAACTCATGGAAACTGATCAAGTCACTACTGAATGAAAAATAGGTCAAAATGGAAGTTTAAGAAAGAAAGCCTTTATAGAATTGAATGAGAATGAATACACAACATACCCACACTGAAGGAACACAAACAATGAAGATGGTTCTAAGAGGCAAGTTCACAGCACTAAGTATCTACATAAAAAAATCTATGGAGATTTTATACTAACAACTTAACAACACACCTAAAATACTAGAACAACAAGAAGAAAACACATCCAATAGTAGCAATTGGAAAGAAATAATAAAACTCAGGCTGAAATCAATAAATTAAAAACAAAGAGAACAATACAAAGAATCAATGAATACAAACAGTTGGCTCTTTGAGAAAAGCACCAAGACAACCATTATCAACACTAACCTAAAGGCAGAGAGAGAATACCCAAATTGACACAATCAGAAGCAAAGGAAGACATAACAAGAGACACCCAGGGAATACTGAGAACCATAAGAACATACTTTCTAAACCTGTACCCCACCAAATCTAACAGAAGTGAATAATTTCTTCTATACATAGCACTTACCACAGTTTAATAAAGGTGAGATAAGCAATTTTTAAAGATCTAAAGAAACAGAAGCAGTCATTAAAATCTCCCAACCAAAACAAAAGCACAGGGTTGGATGGATTTAGTGCAGAATTAGACAAGACTTTCAAAAAAGAGGTAATACCAATCAATATTCCTCATATTATTCCACAAAATAGAAACAGAAAAGCCATTGCCCAATTTGTTTTATGAGACTACAGTTACCCTGATACCAAAACACATAAAAACTCAATAGAGAAAGTGCATTATAGACAAATTTCACTTATGAACATAGATGCACAAATACTCAATAAAAAATTGTGATCTGAATTCAGAAACACATCCAAGAGAAAGTATACCATAATAAAGTAGGCTTCATCCCAGAGATGCAAGAATGGCTCGGTATACATAAATCATTAAATGCAACCCACTGTATAAACAAACTGAAATACAAAATCACATAGTCATCTCACTAGATGCAGAAAAATCCTTTGAAAAACCCAACACCCCTTCATAATAAAGTCCTGGAGAAACTAGGGAAACAGAAGATATAGCTTAATATAATAAAAACATTTTACAGAAAGCCCATAGCTAGCATCAACTTAAAGGGGTAGAAACAACTTAAAGGGAGAGAAACATAAAGCAATTCAATTAAAATCAGGATAAAGACACAAGGTTGTCCACTCTCTTCATACTTATTCAATATACAACTTATATATTCAATATAGACTTAGCTAGGGATCTGAAAAAAAAAGATCAAGGGATGCAAATTGGAAAGGAAGAAGTGAAAATATCATTGGTTTTGGACAATATGATGATATACATAAGTGACCCTAAAACTTTCATGAGGGAATTCCTACAGCTGATAAACACTTTCAGCAATGTAGGTTGATACAAAATATTTAAAAATCAGTAACCCTACTACGAACAAATGACAAATGGTCAGAGAGTGAACTCAGGGAAAGAACACCCTTCACAACTGCCTCAAATAACATAAAATATTTTGGTATAACTCTAACAAAGCAAATGAAAGTCATGTATGATAAAAATTTCAAGTCTTTGATGAAAGAAATTGAAGAAAATATCAGAAGACAAAAGGTGTCTCATGCTCATGGATCAGAAGGGTTATCATAGAAAAATGACCATTCTACCAAAAGCAATCTATATATTCAATGAAATCTCACCAGTATTTCAACACCATTCTTCAGAGCTTGAAAGAACAATTTGCAGCTTCATATAAAAAATTATAGGATAGCTAAAACAATTCTGAATAATCAAAGAGATGCTGCAGATACCACCATTTCTGATTTTAAATTCTACTACAAAATGGCTAAGATCAAAAACACTGAAGACACCTTATGCTGGAGAGGATGTGGAGCTAGGGGAAATCTCCTCCACTGCTGGTGGGAATGCAAGCTTGTACAGCCACTTTGGAAATCAATGTGGCGCTTTCTTAGAAAATTGGGAATCAATCTACCCCAAGATCCAGCTATACCACTCTTGGGCATATACCCAAGGAATACTCAATCATACCACAAGAGCACTTGCTCAGCTATGTTCATATCAGCATTGTTTGTAATAGCCAGAACCTGGAAACAACCTAGATGCCCTTCAGCTGAAGAATGGATAAATAAAATGTGGTACATATACACAATGGAATACTACTCAGCAGAGAAAAACAATGACATCATGAGGTTTGCAGGCAAATGGAGGGATCTAGAAAAAAAATCATCCTGAGTGACGTAACCCAGACTCAGAAAGACAAGCATGGTATGTACTCACTCATAGAAGAATACTAGATGTGGAGCAAGGATGAGTGGACTGCTACTCACATCACCAGGGAGGCTACCTGGAAAACAGGACCCCAAGAAAGACATGGGGACTGCCCAATGACAGAGAAATGGATGAGATCTTCATGAACAGCCTGGACATAAGTGGGGGAAATGAAGGACGAGGGTCGAGGGAAAGAGAGCTTGGGGGAGCAGGAGACTCCAGCTGGATCAAGAACAGAGAGGGAGAACAAGGAATAGGAGACCATGATAAATGAAGACCACATGAGAATAGGAAGAAGCAAAATACTAGAGAGGCCCACAGAAATCCACAAAGATTACCCCCACAATAGACTGCTGGCAATGGTCGAGAGACAGCCCGAACTGACCCACTCTGGTGAGGGGATGGCCAAACACCCTAATTGTCATGCTAGAAACCCCATCCAATGACTAAGGGATCTGGAAGCAGAGATCCATGGCTAGGCCCCAGATGGAACTCCAAGAGTCCAATTAGCGAGAAAGAGGAGGGTCTATATGAGCGAGAATTGTTGAGACCAAGGTTGGATAAAGCACAAGGGACAAATAGCCAAATGAATGGAAACACTTGAACTATGACCAATGGCTGAGGGGCCCCCAACTGGATCAGGCACTCTGAATGGGTGAAACAGTTGATTGGCTTGAACTGTTTGGGAGGCGTCCAGGCAGTGGGACGGGGTCCTGTGCTCATTGCATGAGTTGGCTGTTTGAAACCTGGGGCTTATGCAAGGTCGCTTGGCTCGGCCTGGGAGGAAGGGACTGGCCCTGCCTGGACTGAGTCTACCAGGTTGATCTCAGTACTCGGGGAGGCTTTGCCCTGGAGGAGGTGGGTATGGGGGGTGTGCTGGGGGGGAGGGGGGGGGGTGGGATGGAGGGAGAACAAGGGAATCCGTGGCTGATATGTAGAACTCAATGGTATTGTAAAATAAAAATAAATAAAAAATAAATTAAAAAAATAGCATGGTATTGGCATAAAAACAGACACATTGATCAATGCAATTGACTTTAAGACCCACACATAAATCTGCACATCTATGGAAACCTAATTTTTGATTAAGACACTAGAAATTCTCAATGAAAAAAAAATCATCTTCAACGAAAGGTACTGGTCAAACTGGATGTCTTCATGTAGAAAAATGAAAACAGATCCATAATTCTCTTGCTGTATAAAACTCAATTTCAAATTGACCAAACACCTCAACATAAAAACAGATACACTGAACCTGATAGAAGTGAAAATAGGGCATAGCATTGAACTCACTGACACAGGAACCTCTCTGAACAGAATTCTGTTAGCACAGGCACTAAGATCCATATTTAGTAAATGGGATCTTGTAGCTAGATGGTTCTCTCCCAACCACCAATTCCTGAATAGCCATTCAGAGGCTTATATTAATTATAAATGTTTGGCTGATATCTCGGGCTTATTACTAGCTAGCTTGCATCTTACATCTAAAGTAATTCATGTTTCTTATTTATGCTTTGCCACGTGGTTCATGGCTTGTTACCACATTTTTTTATATGTCTTTTTTTCTTGGCAGCTGGGTGACATCTGTTCTAACTTCCCCCTTCTTCATAGCTGTCTTCAGTTTGATTGTACCATCTAACCTTATTCTGCCTGGCATTTGGCCAAAACATCTTTATTTATTAACCAATAAAAGCAACACATATTCACAGCTTATAGAAAGACATCCAACATCATTTCCCCCTTTCCACTTAATCAAAAGGGAAGATTTTAATTTTAACACAGTGAAATTACATATAACAAAACAGTTAACAAGCAAAAATTACAGTTACAATATCTAGTCTATTTGTATTTGGCAAAATTGAAGAAAATGGTCTATCATCTATTATATCTTTGCTAATCTAAAGTTTCATATCTAATTTATCCCTTATCATAACTAAGGAAAACTATTATTATATTTATCTAGTCTTCACCTTCATCAAAGACCCCAGAAGGATATAATATTACCTGAGTACACAGGAAGTTCATTACAAGTAATTTCCAAAACTCTAGAAATGACAGAGACATCTGGCTGCCTCGACAATCGCACAAAGTTCTTCTGTACTTTTGGAGTATCCATTTTCAGCCTACGATACCTCTCTGGCAGACTTTTTAGTGAAGCAGGAAATCTGAAGGTCTGTCCAGCCTATGTTCGTAAAGTTCATCAGTTTCTTTATTCTGTATCCTGCAGAAGGTCTGGCAGTTTTTTCTATGAAGCAGAAACCTGAAGGACCATCTCACCTAGTTTTGGCAAAGTTTAGTGGTCATTTTCCTGTGGGTCCTGCATGTCTACTTTATACAGAATACTGTCAACCAGTGCGGGCAAGAGCAATTTCTTGCCCAAGTAGCTAGCCTTGCCACATTGAAAGCAAACTCCCTAAGGAGTTTCTTCAGTGTCATTTATCCTCTTTGAAGTAATTGATGCTGCCTCAGCAGATGTGACTCACTGTTGAGAAAAGTGTAAGTTATTAAAACACTTTAAATGACATATTTTATAGGACTTTGAATTGTTTGAACATCACTTATCTAATTGAAATACATCTTTGTATACCTAGAAATCTAACTAATATGGCTATAAGTTTGACTATTTTACATGACTATGAATCTGTACTTTTTAATTACATATTACATTTTCAAATGAACATAATACCTTAAACAAGAGTAGAAATAAACATACAGTATAACAAAGTTGATTTTAAGTGTATATCAATAAACTAATATGCATATCGATGTAAACTATTTTGATATTAACAATTATTTTTGGATTGAAATAGATTCAATAATCTAACCTGTTTTTCATCATAATAATCTACCCTTTCCCCACCACTTCTATTTCATATCCCCCTTTCTTCTTCAGAAAGAGGCTGACTATGACCACTAATAATTTATAGCCAATCCCCCTTATATGAAAACAAACATTCATAAACAATATTTTGGGAATTTGGGCATAATTCTCTAGACTATTTCCTGTTGATTGGAGGTGTTGATAATTTTATGGGGACCCTGAGAAAATTTAGAATTATTCTCAAGTCCTGACTTGGGTATTTTGTGCAGCTGGTACATCTCAGCTAGCAGCCTTGGAGCTGTTTTGGATACAGAATTCAGATGAAAGTATAACAGAGGTGTACTGAAATGTTGGATCATTTGGGTCATCCATCCACCATTTTACTGGTGTCTGGCCCCTTGTTCTGAAAATATATAAACTTTTAAAGGTAACACATATGTTTCTGTTAATATAAGTATAAACTGTGTATTGCACAAAATCCAGCCAAAGATAATTTTTTGTTTTATGTTTGAGCAGGTAAAATATACATCACATGCCAGGCGGTGGTGGCGCATGACTTTAATCCCAGCACTCGGGAGGCAGAGCCAGGTGGATCTCTGTGAGTTCGAGGCCAGCCTGGGCTACCAAGTGAGTTCCAGGAAAGGCACAAAGCTACACAGAGAAACCCTGTCTCAAAAAAAAACAAAAACCAAATATATATATATATATATATATATATATATACATCACATGTCTTATAGTTAATTTAGGTTTATTTTCCCATGTCTGTAGTCAGGATTTTCAGGGGGTCTTCCTCAATCAAACCTGATTCTCCTCCAACCTGGAATGAATCCATACACTCTCACCTTTTGTGGAAACAAAAGCAGAATCTCCTTCCCAAAGTATCACATCCCCAGACTCAAATTTTGAAGTCAAGATATTTTTTAAATATATAGGTTGGTTTAACCTAGCAGTCCCCACAATGAAATGTCTCTCAGCAGTTCGCTCATTAACAGTCAAAAAATCCAAAGAAACATAACAATATACATAATCCAGACTCTGTATTTTCTGTCATAATGTGGCTCATTTTCTTTATATTATTTTACTCCCCCCTTTTTTGTTTTTGTTTTGTTTGATGATTCTGTTTCTTTCTTTTCTTATTATTAAAACATTGTCTATTCATTTTACATACCAATCACAATCCCCCTCTCCTCCCTCCTCTCACCACCCAGCCTTCCTCCTCACTTGATCCACCTCCCATTCACACCTCCTCCAAGGCAAGGCCTCCCATGGGGAGTCAGCAGAGCCTGGTACATTTAGCTGAGGCAGGTCCAAGACCCTCCTCCCTGCACCAAGGCTATGTTAGGTGTCCCACAATAGGCACTGGGCTCCAAAAAGCCTGCTTTACTCCCCTTTATAAGCAGTTTGTTTTATTATTTTAAATATGTATTTTAATCTATGTCTGTATATATTTATTTCTTTTTTCTCTCAAGCCGAAGTACGTCTTTTAAACACACTATGATCCATTTAGAAGCCTTTCTGTCTGAATCTGTTTTTACTGTGTTTCTCTTATTTATTTATTTATTTATTTATTTATTTATTTATTTATTTATTTATTTATTTTATTTCAGGGCTGAGGACCGAACCCAGGGCCTTGCGCTTGCTAGGCAAGCGCTCTACCACTGAGCTAAATCCCCAACCCCTTATTTATTTTTTTAAGCTTTCTGAGTTTTATTTTGTCCTCCAGTTGGAGATTCATTTTATTAGGCATGTATTTTAAAATAGTTACGGAGGCTCGAACTGTTCAGAGTAGACATTAGACAAGCACGGGGTGAAAATTTCTATTTAAAAAAGTGGAACTTGCAGCCAGAAATGGAGAGGTCACATGTGATGAGGGGCACTTTAATCATGAGGTCCCAAAGGTGACTCCAGACTTCATTGACATTCTGTGTTCAGTGTTCTGACCTGCTGCTGAGATGTGCTCAGGGGATGGGCTCCCCCTAAATGTATGGACTCCCACCTCACAAGATGCTCGTGGGTAAGTGACAGACTCTTCTAGTGTCTCCCCAGCCTCCTTTCTGGTGTCTTGACCTGTTGAAGGACAGCAAAGTCTCATTTCCCCTTGAGTCACTCTTCCTAAGTGGCATATTTCAGAGGGGGACTGGGACCATGGCTGGAAGACTTGGGGCAGCTGTCTAAAAGTGTTTCCCTTTGGACCCCAACCTCCATTACTGCCACTAAGAAGTGAGGTTTCTAAACTCAGGAAACCACAAGCCAGGGCTCTGAGGGCTGAGTACACTGTCCTTTGTGCCCGAAATACTTTTGAGTAGGTCAGGTCGAGTGCTAGAAACAGCTAATGCTATTCCTCTCTCAACATGAATTAATAAAAAGACAACTGGGAGATGGGATTGACTACTGAAAAAGACCTGGGTCTTTGGTACACCTTCCAGGCAGGCCTGGCACACTGTGAAGAGGGGAGGGCTTGGCAGGACTCCAGCCTCTCCTGCCTTGAGTATTGTCAGGGGA
Organism: Peromyscus nudipes; assembly: GCA_902168325.1. Taxonomy (NCBI): domain Eukaryota; kingdom Metazoa; phylum Chordata; class Mammalia; order Rodentia; family Cricetidae; genus Peromyscus; species Peromyscus nudipes. The sequence goes on along the minus strand of CABHPH010162791.1, from coordinate 35,631 downwards.
TCTGTGGGGCTAAAGCCCAGGATGAAGAAAAGTGATGGTGGAGGGGGAGGGGAGAACTATAGTGCCACTGAGAACAGCCTGGGGGCCACTCATAGAGCCAGCCACAGACCAGTAACCCCTGAGCTAGATATGGAGAGACTGAACATTGCTGCAGAACCATACTCCCTGCCCATCCCTGCATGCCTGACACTAGGAAGGGCTTAGACTGGGAACACAGCCTCTGGCCATTATATAGAGTCTGTTAGAGTTTTCATAGCACCCCTCGCTTCAGCTTCATTTGAGACATACATTCTCAGCTTCACACTTTCCCTAGGAGGGATGGGGATCAAAGAAGTTGTTTACAATTTTGAGAGGTAGCATTCTGTTTCACATGTTCTTTGTTTTCCTGGCAGTATTGTTGAGTGGGTGAAAATATTTGAGCTGTGGTTTGGTGGACTTGATATTGTTTTTTAAAAGGTCATTCTCTGTGCTGTCTTCAAAAGCTCAGGTTTGGCCCTCTGATTCCTTTTGTATTTATATGTTTAAAGCCTATTTATCTTGGTTCATAAAACTTTTCTTCCTCTTTGTGACAAAGATGTGCTATTTGGCTTCAATCTCAAAGTGATCTCTCTCTCTCTCTCTCTCTCTCTCTCTCTCTCTCTCTCTCTCTCACACACACACACACACACACACACACACACACACTTTTCCCTGTTTTCTGAGTCCCACTATTCACTTTATGGACAGCAGGTGTTGAGACCCTTTCCTTCACTCCTCAGAGCCATGAAGAACGGCCAAACCATCTTATGACATCCAGAATCATTTTGGGTCTGATCCATGAATATCTCTTTAAGAATAAAGACCCAGACAATTGGGTGAGGCCTGGATACAGAAAAGGGAGGAAATCCTCTTCCCAGTTCCTCACCCTGCCACTTACTATATAGCATCCATTTATTGTGTGTCTTAACCTTTTTTGTCTATCTTACACCTGTCAGAATTGCTAAGATCAATAACAATAACAGCTAATGATGGAGAGAATTTGGAGCAAGTAGCATACTCATCCATTGCTGGTAGAAGCTCAAACTTCTACAGCAACCATGAAAATCATTATGGCAATCCTTAGAAAGATGGGAATCAATCTACCTCAAGATCCACATATTCCTCTCTTGGGCATATACCCAAAGGACATTTTATCCTTCCACAAAGACACTTGCTCAACCATGCTCATTGGTTGAGCAAGTGTCTTTGTGGAATAATAAATAACCTAGATGTCCCTCAACAGAAGACTGGATAAAGAAAATGTGGTGTATTAACACTATGGACTATTACTCGGCTGTTAAAATAATGACATCATGAAATTTACAGGTAAATGGATGCAACTAGAGAAAAGTCATCCTGAGAGAGCTAACTTAGACAGAGAAAAGATGATAAAGTATGTATTCTCATATAAGTAGATATTAGCCATTAAATAATATAATAAACAAACTACAATCCATAGATAGACCCAGAGAGGCTAGGTATACTGAGGAGACATATGATTCTCTCTGGAAGGGGAATATAGGTTAAATTTTATGGGTGGACTTGGGGCAGAGTATACTATTATGTGAATATCAGGCCAAGAGTAGGAAGGAATGGGAGGAGAGACAGAATTGAGGGGCATTTGAGGGGTGGTGTACAAGCCTAGGTCAGTGGAAACTTCCTAAAATATATGAAAATGATCTTAATGATGTCTCCATATAATGAGGGAGACACAATCAAATCTGGCCATTTCTTGTCATGAAACAAAGCTTCCAATACTGGGACTGCATTATAGTCAATTGAGTTTCTGGCCAAAGGGGTCACGTGGAAATTTCCAAAGACCTCAGGCTGTTGCCACGACGATGGATTGCTCCCCACAAACTAATAGCAAGTCCCCATTGTAGAAGACAACACCCACAAAACTCTTTGACCATGTAGAGGGTTGACTAGTGCCTGCATAAAACCTTCAATCCCACATTCTAGTGTCTTTGCTATGGGAAGGTATTATATAGGCTATGAAAAGAGAAATGTAAACACTTAGCCAGCCACAAAATCTTGATCTACAATCCTATCCTGCCTGGAAAATGTGCTAGGGCAATGGTGGCACAGAGCTTATGGAAGTAGCCAACCCGTGTTTGTTTTGACTTAAAGCCCACTCCATGAGACGGAACCCATATCTGGCTCTGCTTCAGTGACCAAGAATCAGAAACTAGACAGCATAGAGACCTAGGGTAAAGCCAAATACTGTTGGTCCAAAGAAAGTAACTATAAATGGACTTCTAATTACATTCTGCTATACTCCTATCAGTACCTTATTCAGCCATCATAAGAGAAGTTTCCCCTGCAGCAGGTAGGAACAAATACAGAGACCTACAGACAGACATTACACAGATTGAGAAAGAGAGAGATCTTGGAACACACAGCTCTAAATGAGAAGTCGTCATCAAATTCCTCCCATTAGAGCTCAGGTAATTCCTAGGAAGAGGAGGCAGAAAGAGTGTAAGAGGCAGATGGAATGGAGGACACCAGGAGAACAAGGCTCTCTAAATCAACTGAGCTCAACTCATATAAACTCTCAAAGACTGAAGCAACAAACACAGGACCTACACAGGTCTGTGTCAGGTACTGTGCATACATGCTATAGCTTTCAGATTAGTACTTTTATGGGCCTCCTGAGTGTGTGAATGAGTGGGTCTCTGATTCTTGTGCTTATATTTGGGATTTTTTTTCTTCTATTGGTTTGTCTTTGCAACTTTGATATGGTGATATTTTATTTGTACTGAAATGTGATTTTATTTGTATGTTAATAAATAGAGTTGCCTGGGGGTCGGAGCTAATAGCAAGCCGTAGCAGAAGCCAGGTGGTGGTGGCACATACCTTTAATCCTGATCACATGACAGGCAGAATCTCTGTGTGTTCAAGGATACAGCCAGCATGGAGACACATGCCTTTTAATCTCAATACCAACCATAGAAGACCTGGAGGTCTGTATAGACAGGCAGTGACGAGGAGGTCATGTGGTTGGGTTTATAATCAATGAGAAGGCAGAACAGAAAGCCAATAAAAAGACAGATACACAGGAAGTAGGTCTCTTTCAGAGGGGAAGGACAACAGGGCAGCAAATGTTAAGAAAGGGTTTTAGTCTGTGCGCTTAGCTATTGCTCTGACCTCTTGGGCTTTTAACTCTGCATTTGGCTCTGTGTTTCTTATTTAATAAGACTATTAGATCTACACTTTGATGAGATGGTTTTTGTTTTATCTTATTATATTTTATGTTGTTATATTGTGTTGTTATCTCCTAGAAGCATGTTGTTTTCTAATCACAGAAATGAGTGTACCCAGATGGGAGGGGAGATGGGGAGAATCTGGGAGTAGTAGAAAGAGAAGGAAATTTAATCAGGATATATTGTGTAAGAAAAAATGGATTTTCAATAAAAGGAAAAATAAAATAAACCTCTAATAGAAAAAAACTTAAATCTCTTTCTTGTTGACAAGTAGATGCTTCTTGATCTGTTCAGTATGTGTAAAAAAAGATGGACAAAACTAGATATGACAAGGATGCTTACATACATGAACTTTCAACAATATGATAAACTACAAAAGACATACACAAGATCATACTAGTTGACATGCCAACATGATTGGGGGACACTTAACAAGTCCAACCCCTAGATAATATGTGATAGGCTGTCAATGGCTGCTGAAGCAGGTAGAATCATTTTTTTCCATGGTAGAGCCTTCTGATATCCCAATCCTAAATGCTCATCTGTAAGCAAAGGGACATATGAGTAACACTAATCAGACTTATTACATTGTGTATATGTGTGTATATATTGAACAGTAATACTCATAGCAGTAGAATTTGTAAATTTTAGAAAGGATGGTAAGGGAAATAAGGGAAGAGGCAGAACAGAATGGGGTGGGGGGTAGAAATGATGTAAATAGTGTTACTCATGTGTGAAGTTCTCAAAGTTTAAAATTGAAATTAAAATTTTATAATAACATTCTTTTTAGAATGTTATTTATTTTAACTAGAACTTAGAGAACAAAGGAAGTTTAGACACATGGGCCTCAACCCTCTTCAATATCCTCCCATCCCTTCTCCCAGCCCTTCTTATCACAGTTGTATAGGTGTTCAAGCCTTCTGATAGGTTAGTGTTGTGGTTGATATATTGTGTACCCCAATAAACTTATCTGAAAATCAGAGAACAGAACAGCCACTATATTAAACATAGAGGTTAGACAGTGTTAACACATGCCTTTAATCCTAGCATTCTGGAGGCAGAGATACATCTGGATCTCTGTGAGTTCAAGGCCACATTGGAAACAACCAGGCATGGTGACACACACCTTTAATCCCAAGAAGTGATGGCAGGAAGCAGAAAGGTATATAAGGCATGAGGACCAGGAACTAGGGGCTTTTAAGCTTTTAGGTTTTTAGCAGCGTTCAGCTGAGATCCATTCGGATGAAGACTCAGAGGCTTCCAGTTTGAGGAAACAGGATCCGCGGAGGAGGCAAGGTGAGGTTAGATGTGGCTTGTTCTGCTTCTCTGATCCTTTGGAATTCACCCCAATATCTGGCCCCAAGATTTTTTATTAATAAAACCATTTCAGAAATTCATGTTACATAGTGTTCCATCCATGACTATACTTCCATAAACCTGGGAAATTTTTTTCAATAAACTGAAGTTCAATAGTTATGAATCAACTAAGTATGGAAGAAGTTCAAGCTTTCAGAAATAACGTTCTTAGTACAAACTAGCTCAGATTCTATTTTTGTTTTATCTACTAACAATTCTACTGACTTAATGTAATTTAAGTATTTGTGTATTTCAATTATTTCCTACACAGAACAGGATTCCCTAAAGAACTCCAACATCACCTTGGATTTTGTAGGAAATATGGGCCCATCCTTCACTTTATTTGTTGGTGTTATATAATCCTCTCCTCAGAAGACATAAACAAATGTACACTTATTCCAGAGAAGGAAACAACGACAGATCAAAGTAACAATTTCACAGAAGTCTGTCTTGGTGAAGTAACAAGTTGACTGGGCTTAGAGGAACATGGATAAAGGCTTAATTACAGGAGCTGTGGGTGGTCTCCAAATGGCCACATCACTTAAAGCTTAATCCTAGTATGAATGATGGCACTTCCATGACCATGGAGATGGAGCATCACCTTCAGTTAATCTTCAACAGTCTCTGTCCTCCAACATCTCCAGAAGTCATATATCTGTGACTCAGAATTACATGCAGCTGAGGGGAAGGGTGAGGAGAGTGTGCTTAGAGAGTCTGGTGAGGGTCTAATAACTCTTTCCAGTTCCTCTTAAGGCAGTGGTTCTCAATCTGTTGGTTGTAACCCATTTGGAGGTCAAATGACCCTTTCTGAGGTCACCTAAGATTGTTGGAAAACACAGTTATTTACATAATAATTCATAATAGTAGCAAAATTAGTTAAGAATTAGTAATGAAAATTATTTTTATTATTGGGGGGTCACCACAATATGAGGAAATATATTAAAGGGTTGCAGCAGCAGGAAGGTTAAGAACCACTGCTCTTAAGGGAATATGAACAAGCTCAACTTTAATTCTCTCTTAGGCTAGGTACTCCCAGCATTCTGAGCTTTTATACTTGAATGACAGTTACACTACACCTCCACTGCATGAGCTTGGGCATCTTCAGGACATTCTCCAGGTGATGCAAACCTTTCACAAGCCTTAGTCTGTTAGAGTCTTGATATAATTAGAGCTTGAACTAACCTCCATGTATCCCAATTCACTGAACTGTGCTTATGAAAGGATAACAATACCTTTCTGTTTATGAATTAAAAGTTTATTACATTAAATGGTATTACATGCTAGGCTCAGTTCTGGAACTAGGTATACAGAGATGTCTGGGACACTGCTCATGCTGTAGGAGCATAAAGACAAAGGAAACATGTTACAATTTATATGACAAGCATGTGTTCGAACAACATAACATTGACATGGTCACTGACATTTGGAAACACTGTTTTGATAGTAGGCAAAAGTAACTTCACAGAAAGGCATATTTAAAAATTGCTGCTTTAGCCGGGCGGTGGTGGCGCACGCCTTTAATCCCAGCACTCAGGAGGCAGAGCCAGGCGGATCTCTGTGAGTTCGAGGCCAGCCTGGGCTACCAAGTGAGTCCCAGGAAAGGCGCAAAGCTACACAGAGAAGCCCTGTCTTGAAAAACCAAAAAAAAAAAAAAAAATTGCTGCTTTAAGTAAAAAATAAGTGTTAGATATTTTATTAGGATTATGTTCAATGTAGTAATGCCACAATTAATACTTAATATGCATGCTTATGTGTATGCTGTGCAGGCATAAATAACACAATGTAACTTGTACATTCCCTGTGCAATTATATTTACTTATAGCAAATAAGGAGATGTACAACAAAATAATTTCCCCAAGATCACAGGAGGAGCAAAAGTTCAAGCTGTGATTTGATGTAATTTATGCAAATAATATAAATTAACATTTCCTCAGAAGATCTGATTAGAGAGCATTAAAGGAGTTAATATAGTTTTATTTTTCCAAACATCATACAATATGAATAATTTTGACCACATGTATAAGGATATGACACATATATACATAGTCATACCTTAGAACAACACTTTTCTGAAGGTATAGATTAAAATGGATAAAAAAAAGAAATGAAATAGTCTTCAGTTATGCATTGCACAATTCTGTCAAACATCTTGTAAGCACTCTAAAAAAATTAGAGTTTCAATTTTTTGTTTAAATTATTATCATTTAAAAACTTTAAAATTACCTATCTGCATATCCAAGTAGATGAAATAATATGGGGGACTGGACCTACTGATGGAGCTAACGGCTTGTCTGGGATTTTGCAGACCAGAAGTAAATCTCATTTAAAAAGCAGCCAGAAGGCAATGGACAGAATTCAAACCCTGAATGCAGAAGAACAAACATTTTTACCAGCGTCTGTTTGGTAAACCCTGACAGCTGAGCATCTGGACACGATAGAAAGCAGGACTTTAAAACTATCATTGAAACCTGTCCATGTGAAATAGATAATCCATTCTCTGTAATTAAGACTAAGTCCTCAGTATCTGTCACAAGCAACATTAATACAAATTAATTCAAGAACCTTGGAAGAGACATGCCATGCTGATCTTTGTAGCATGACCCTGAAGAGGACATTTTCTTGTGAGTAAGATTTCATTGTCAGAGAAGAAATGTCACTCTGGCAAATGTTGAACAAGGCAATGAAGTATTTCAGTGGATAAAGTGCTTATCAGTTAGATGTGAATTGGCATACTGAGGACTCCATTTAATAAATAACTGTTTTCAAAAGTCAAATGGTACCCTCTTCTGTGGAAGAGTTACTCACTCAAGAGTGAGGACATGAACTTGAAAGAACACCCTGTTACCTTTAATATTGCATGAACTTTCTCCTTTAAAAGTGGCATGGTGAACATAAGATGTTTACACCTTTTGAGTTTGGAAGTGCAGACTGAAGGACCAAGCTAACCTTTCTTAGCAAGCTTACCTTTAGCCATCCATATTGCCAACAGGATTGGAATCTAACAGAAGTCAATGGTGATCCAACTCTCATAAGACAGTGTAATTTCTATCATCTTCATTCTGTAAAGTGGCTCTGGAGGCAATTAGACCATAGAGAGAAGCCATACATGTGTTTAACTATGCAGTTCACATTCATTAACTATATACTGGTTTGGGGGGAGGAGCGACTTTGTTTACACATTAAAATTCCAGAGTAGTTCTATCACCCTTACAGTTAGCCTTCTGGGCACTAACTGTCTGTGCTGATCATAAAAGAGGCAAATTTGGAAGAATATATGTTTTATGTCCCTAAGAAATCTTCAAAAAGACATCTGCTAGGCTATCGTCACCTGCTGATTTGCATTCTAGATTGTCTTCCACGTTCTCTCCACTTTTCCTCTCTGTTTTGGCTCATTCTTCTGTGCCTCTGCTTTAGCTTTATCTTGTATTCACTAGTGCCTGTTCATGTGACCTGGTCTATAAGCAGTGTCACCTTCATTGTCTCTGAATTTCTGTCCCTCATAGTCTCTTCTTCCCCTCTGTCGTCACTTCTAATTTTCCATCTTAGATTTCACTATTATTTTTCTTATTTTAAAGCTAACTTTGCTAAGACATGGTTGACAAAATAGTATACAATTAGATTAGAGAATATAATGTTTCTGTAATGCATATGCAGTGTGTATTATATATACATATAATAAAATAATGAAATCAGGCTAATATACCTATTATCTCTCTTCGCCAACACATTTTAAATATCAAGAGCATGTCATATCTGCTGTTAGTAATTTACAGGCATGCTGTATTTTTAATGATGTCTACTACATAGTATGGAATAAATCTCTACATATGGTTCATCCTACATAACTGAATGTTTCCACCATTTGATCAATATTCTATCATCCTCAAAATACCCTTAGCCCTTTGCAGCAATGATATTGTGTTTCTCTGTCTGCAAACTAGTGGCACAGTAAATCAAGTGGTATTCCAGTGCAAGTCCTAGAGTCTGACAACCCAGGGAGACAATGGTGCAAATTCAGACAAAAGAATAGAGATGAAATGTCCCAGTTTAAGCAAGAAAGCAGGAAACCAAAAAGAACTCCCCCTCCTTTCATTTGATTGCACCCCATCCCTAAATAAGTTAGGTGACACTTGACCTCACTACATAGCAGTTTCTAATTAACTGAACACAGTTATACAAATTGTAATATCCAACCTGCCTCAACTGAATGTACCAGGCTGGGCTGACTCCCCAGCGGAGACCTTGCCATGGGAGAGGGGGGGAAGGGGGGGTGGATTGGGGTGGGAGGAGGGAGGACAGGGGAATATGATATGTAAAACGACTAGAAAATCTCTTATATAAAATAAAAAATTTGTAATATCCAGGAATATCTTCACAGACATAAATAATGCAAGCAATGCCATTAAAAATGATATATTAAATCAATTACCCTGTCTCTCTAAATGTCTATAATGCAGCTCATGTATAGAATTTTCTTGTTCTTCTACAGCATTTTGTTGATATTACTTAATACAAAAGTTTTATTGATTTGAAATTGTATATTTACTATCATTTTACTACTGATAAAAGCATGCTTATTTGCTCATTCATTCTCTTCTTTAAACATTTTGATTATGTTTTAGTGTGTTTGATTATATAGTGTATGTGTGCACATGAGCACACATGCATGCCTGAATGCCATGGACACACACGTAATTCAGAGGATAACTTGTGTGATTTAATTCACTCATTTCGCCATGTGGGTCCTAAGTTTGAACTCAGATCTTCAGGCCTGGCATCACCTATTGAGCCATCTCATCAGCTCATTCCCATTCATTCTTAAATATGTTGTATGTTTTTTCCAACTAGTCAAGCCTGCTTGTGAAAATGTTCATGTACTAGCAGGAAAAAGTAGGGATTAGGAAAGAAGGGACATTTTTCCTTCCTTTCTCTTGCCCAAATGACTCAGGGAAAAGTCAATAAGATACCCGAATTTCAGTTTGCTACTCTGTGGTCTCATTCTTCCAGACTTCTCGACATAAAAGGTGACTTATTTAATACCACAATCCTGAATCCAATTAAAACTAGCTTCAAAATGAAAGTAGGATGGAATGTTTCTACAATTGAGTTTACTGTCTTTGTTTTATATTTCCTAAAGGTAATCAATTCATGATTAACTGCATTGTTTTAATTAGTTACACTATGGGGTAGATCTAATTTAGTCAATTGAGAAGATTCTGGACTGAAATTCCAGCCCAAGACAATGCTTTGGAAATTTTCACTGTCTTATACAACAAAATTATCATTATCTGTGCTTTATTATTAGTCTAAATACTCTTCTCATTAGTCAAATCAACCCTTAGGCTTGTAACCATGAAATTATGTCAAAGATAAGGAAATTCTGCTTTATATTTCATTAATACAATTGCCAAACCTATTAATGAGAGCTCATCAAGTCCCCACATATTAATATGGAAGAGTCACAGCCACACAAAAATAAAATGATATCTGATGATTGTAGTTTAATGTGATAATGCATTTTACCAGTGTTCTTAACTTTTATGATTGATTTAACTAAACTTCCCATTTCAATCAATGGGAAGGGACAAACTCAGGTAGGAAGTCAGTGCAATCTTTAACAAGCCAAAGTAAAGGTGCTGACGATTGCTCTGGGGGAAAATGACTCTTCCGTTAATCTAATCCATGTTTCTCCACTGCTCTTGCTCCAGTTCATTGCATGCTGTTTGCTTTTCTCCATCAGCTATGCTCCTCTGCCTCACGTTCCATAACATCTGACCTGGTTTGCCCAGGAGAATTTGACACACTGATGAATATATAGTATTTGGGAGACACAATTAAGTTAGAATCTCAGTTCTGCCAACTGTTAGTTTGATGGACATGGAACTCTCTAAAGACCAACTTGGGTCTTTGTTTTGTCATTTCTGAATCATAATTGATAAAAACTCTATGACTCACAATAGTATTGTAGTTCTTACTTAACATTGGATAATATTATCAGAGTGCTATGATTCTGTTGTTGATATTGTTTGCTTCTGTGCTTTGTGTATATGCAAAGTAGGGATCTACGCTTGAGTCTTACCCTCTAAACCACTGTTGTTGGTTGGTTTTGCTTGATTGATTTTTAGCAGGCATAGGCATAGTTCCTTTGTTTAGTTGCAGTCATTGCCCTTCAGGTTGTCTAAGCAATTCCAAGATCAGTGCATGGAGACATAAATATATAGAGGGAAAGTTCGTACTTCCTCAGAGTGGAAAAATTGGAGGTTAAAAATCGCTATTTTTATAAGAATTTTCCATCATGCAGTCTTTTTTTGCCACTTATTTCAGCTTTATTGACTTGTCATGGGTCTTAGCATTAACCACTGTATACTGCAAACAAACCTCTTCTGATCAAGGCTGAGGGCAACACAAATCCATGAGTATAAACAGAAGCAAGGATGACTGACTGGACTGCTACTCACATCACCAGGGAGGCTACCTGGAAAATGCCCTGTCCAGCAGGGCTTCAACGGGTTCTTGACCACCCTAAGGATGGAATGATAGGACAGGAGACACAAAGGAAATATACCAAGTCAAGATTTCTGATCAAGGTGCCACCTTATTTTTCTCCAGGAGGGTTTATATAGTTCCTGCAGGGTGTGGGGAGCAAGAAGCTGTTATCTGCATAAGGTGGGGCAAGCTAACAGGATGTTTACAGGGTGAAAAGGTCAAGGGCTCTATTCAATGTCCTGTTGCTAGGCAGCCTGACTGTAAGATGATCTCGTTCCCTGTCTTATGGGGGGTCTGTATTTTTCCACTAACTAGAGGTTCTGTCCTTGTCCCTGACATCTCCCTCTTCTTAGTAATAAATCTAAGGGCCAACATAAACCAGGTTTGAATGGTCTAAAAGGAAGGCTCTGAAAGAGGCTTTGCATGGAGGAGGATTACAGAGGCCCTGTCCCTTTAAAGGTTGTGAAAAAAGGTCTGAGAGGGAATGTCTCTCCAGACTCAAGCACCACAGGCGTCCCCATAGTGCGGGAATCAATGGACCGTGCAGTTTTTTAAGGGAGCGGAAATGGGTAAGCGCAAGGCTGCTACTGCACAACCACTCTGCAACAGGGCATATAATCCAGGCTCTCGGGATTTTGGGGTACCATGGTCCCCAGCCTGTGCAGTCCCAGCTGCACTCCAATCATGCCTTGAGCGAGCCTTTTTCCCACACACAGGTGCAGCCTCCTCCTAGTGAAGGGGTCTGTGTGGGGGATCTCTCATCGGGGGAAATTTCAACCCCAGAGTCCTGCATATCAAGGCAGTGGTAATGAACCTGGATCTGCCTGGCCTGCAGGTCTGTTATTTGGCTTCGGATAAACCGAGTGAGCCAGGAAAGTGCCCATGGCCCAAAGACAAGGACCAGGAACAGGCCCACAACAGGTCCTAGGAGGGAGGGAAGAAGGGTCCTTAGCCAAGGGGAGGTGGAAAACCAATTCTGGAACCACCCGAGCTCTTGTTCTCTTTTTCTTTCTCTCTTTTCTAGTCCTTCTCTAACCTTAGCCATACTGTCCCTGACTACCCCGGTGTGGTCTGTAAAGAAGCAACATTCCTCTTTGAGCGTAGTACAAAGGCCACCCTGTTGTAGAAAGAGGAGATCCAGGCCTCTCCTGCTCTGTAAAACTACCTCAGCTAGGGAGGAAAGGGATGACTCAAGGGCAGAAATTCCCCGTTCAGGTTGGGCAATATCCTCATCTATGGACAACGGAAGTTCAGAGTAACGTTGGTTGGACAGGACCAGAGAGGCAACCCCTGTGCCTGTTCCTGCTGCTCCAACCCCCAAAAGGGCTGCTAAGGTGATGTCAGTAACAGGCTCCCGTCAAGGCAGTCGTCTCAGCACGGCTTCTCTTCCTAGAGACCTAGGAATTGATCTGAGGAATAATAGGTTAGTCTGGGTGGAAGGAACCTGAGTGCCCTGAGTGGCAACACAGCAACCCGACCCAGTGATCTGCAGGTGCACTACATATGGTAGGATCGGTGGGCTTCCTCTGCCATCAGTGTTACAGGATTTTTAAAAAGAGTATCTTTATAAGCAGAAGGTTAGAATCAACTGAGCAAGGAAGATTTGGTTGATGGCACATGCATGTGCCTAGTACAAGGCATCTTCTACCATTGCACCAATGAGGATGATGAGGGCTCCTGTGCTGACCATCCCTGCTCCTGCTCCAACTGCTGTACCAGCTGGTCCTTTATGGGTGCCCTCTCTTTGGTGCTGCCCTGTTTGCTGTGCTACCTGCCAGCCACAGGCTGCGTCAAGCTGGCCCAACACGGCTATGACCGCCTGTGACACCAAGGCCAGCAAGTCCGACAAGCCTTTTGGGCACTTTGGATGAAAATTTAGCACTGCCCTTGGAAACATGCCCCCTGCTGTCAGACTGGATTTGTGACAAGCAGTGTCCCTGCTCAGCCCAGAGTGTGATTGACTATGGGACCTATGTGCTGTGTGAAAGGTCTCAAACACAGTTTGCTGCAAAGTTCCCATTGTCCCCCTACAGGAATTCTGAAAAGTCAACATATAATCAGTAGTAAAGATCGTTTCCCCATCTTTTTTTTTTTCACGTGCCATTTTAACTGACACGCTTGCTAGAGCTCACACTACACAAGCTAAATCAACAGCCATTCTTTTCATAAAAGGGTGGAGCAGAGTGATAATAGAGCTAAAGGGCTGGTGGGGGTTGCTGTGGGCGAGAACAGCAGGCTGGAGGGCTTGCCCGAGGGACAGCATTTGAAACAAAAGAAGTTTCCTCAGGAGAGGGGCTATCTCTCCTGGGCAGATCAGGTATATTTACAGCTCTAACCAAGTGTTCTGGTAACCATCTGGGAGCAGAGTGTGTCTCTTTTATGGCACCATTAACAGGATTTAGTCTCTCTGTGATGATCAGCAATGGTGTTAATGCTGAATGTTCTCCTACCTCACATCATGAGAATCAGAAGGCTGCTGGACTTCTCAGACTTTCCTTCTTTTTGTTGGCCTTTCTGACTCTCTCTCCATGATGAAGGAGTTGGCAGGTGCCAAGGTAGAAAGTCCTTTCTCTCCATTCTCCATGGCCCCACAAGCTTCCCTCCCTCCAGTGCCACCAAGACTTGACCTTCTACAACAGCAAGCATCTAGTCCTGCCAGCACTTCAGTTTTGGGAACTACTTCCAAGGCTGGTTCTGGCTCCCTTCATAAAGACAAACCATTGCCAATACCTCCTACACTTTGAGATCTTCCATCACTACCCCCTCCAGACTGGCCTTACTCTGTTGGAGCAGAAACATGATCTCAGAGATGGTCCCTGCCTTGTACACCAGGCGATTGCTCATCTAGAGACAAACTGCACCCTGTCCCTTCTAGCCGTCCAGGGGACTCATGGTTGCCTCGGCAAATCCCAAAAGTACCAGTAGCTACCCCAAGCCCTAGTGATCCTTGGAGTGGAAGAGAACTGACCAATTGGCACTCACTTTCATTCTCATTGCCTTCACAAATGGAACCTAGAGGAGATGTTCCTAGACTTGAAAGCACGTTTAGTCTGGATTCTTTCATGCCTATGAATAGCAGTCCAATAGCAGGTCCAGAGAGTGAGCACCCAAAAATCAAGCCTTCCTCATCTGACAATGCCATTTACTCTCTGACTGCCAGGCCTCTTCCTGTGCCAAAATTTCAAAATAGGTACCCTTGTTACCTGCATTCTCTAGCCCAGTGATGGCTCTTGTTGCAGCTGGTGCAGAGAGTGGAAGGTAGGGGCCTCATAGAGGCGGCTTCCTGGGGCAGCTGGGCTAAGGGTCTGAGGCTGTTACCTTTCTGGGGGGGTGTTCCCTAGTCTGTCCTGGCAGGGGGTCCTCTGATGACGGCTCCTCCCCCTCCTCCTCCCCCTCCTCATTTTGGTCTTCCAAATCCTGTGAGGGGCCGCTCTGGGTGGCCGCCTCCGATGAGTCCCCAGAGGTCTGGGGAAATGTCAGGACAGGCTGAGGCTTATGTTTTGATTTAATAGATTTTTGAGATGGTTTTAGGGAGCTGGGAGCCACCACTTCAAGGGCAAGATCTTTAAGTTCTTTGTCAAGAGTTTTCAATTCCCTTAAAAGCTCAATATGTTTCCTGCAAGCCTGGAGGGCCTGTCGCAGTGAGCCGAGATCTGGGAGGGGGAGGCAACTCATCAAGAACGGGCCTGCCAAAGTGGGAAGACGGAGGAACATAGGGAGGGGGCATTGCGGAAGGGGGAACCACTGGAGATTTTTGAGGTGATTTAAAAGGGCCCAAGGACTCCTGTTTTAAGGGGATATTTTTGCAGGAGGGCCAGTCTGGATTGTGGTAATGGGCCACCCCTTTCTCTAGGGAAGCCTCCTCGGTGGGGTCTAGAGAGGATTTAGAGGAAAAATTATCAACAGAGGGATAAAGATGGGCAGGGGAGGACTCCTGAAGATTCTTGGGTTTAAAAGTCGAGAGCGTCCCCTCTTCCATAGAGTGCAGGTCGTGATCCGAGGGACAGACCGAAGGTGGAGGAGAAAACACTCGGGGATCTTAGGGCAGGTAGAGGGGGAGTGGAAGGCTTCTTTTAAGATTTTTGTCTCCTATATTAATAACCTCTTGTATGTCAGGGGAATGTTTATAGACCCTAAGAATGTCATTAATAATCTAAAAAGGCTTTAAGGCCTTTTTTCTTTACCCTAGTTCCTTGTGTCTTGAGGGCCTCTTTTAGGCCAGAAATGAATAAATCTTGTGACGAAGTTGCCTGTCCCATGGCTTGTCACTTTCTTACCTGCATCGCCTCGCTCTCCTCCGGGATCGCGTCCTGAATTGGGTGATTTCAGGGGGATCCAACAACTTCACCAAGGCCTTGGTCTTTCCTCCAGGAGATGACGTTCCGGATCCTCAATAGGTGGTTTCATCTACGTTGGGCGCCAGTTGCCCCATCCAGCAGGGCTTCAACGGGTTCTTGACCACCCTAAGGATGGAATGATAGGACAGGAGACACAAAGGAAATATACCAAGTCAAGATTTCTGATCAAGGTGCCACCTTATTTTTCTCCAGGACGGTTTATATAGTTCCTGCAGGGTGGGGGGAGCAAGAAGCTGTTATCTGTATAAGGTGGGGCAAGCTAACAGGATGTTTACAGGGTGAAAAGGTCAAGGGCTCTATTCAATGTCCTGTTGCTAGGCAGCCTGATTGTAAGATGATCTCGTTCCCTGTCTTATGGGGGTCTGTATTTTTCCACTAACTAGAGATTCTGTCCTTGTCCCTGACAGGAAAATAGGACCCCAAGAAAGACACGGGGATTGCCCAATGACAGAGAAATGGACGAGATCTTCATGAACAGCCTGGACATAAGTGGGGGAAATGAAGGGCGAAGGTTGAGGGAAAGAGAGCTTGGGGGAGCAGGAGACCCCAGCTGGATCAAGAACACAGAGGGAGAACAAGGAATAGGAGATCATGATAAATGAAGACCACATGAGAATAGGAAGAAGCAAAGTGCTAGAGAGGCCCACAGAAATCCACAAAGATACCATCATGCAGTCTTAATAACAACCGCTTCTTATTGATGCTTAGTAGGTGGGTTCTAAAGACAAATGATATATGATATTTCAGAGAATAATTAACCTCAAAGCAGTAAATAACATTTAAATCATCTTTGCCTTCCTTTTAAAATATATTATCTCTGCAGGAAATTTTTAAACTACCAATGGATGTATTTGCTTAAAATGGAAAACTCTGGTGCATTAATAGGTAATAACAAACTGAAAAGCCTATCCACAGGAGATTATCTGTAAAAATATATGTGATAAAGGAATAATATATACATTATACAAAGAACTCCAACACTTCAACAACAGTAAAGACAAGCCAATTAAAAAAAAAAAACACTAGCAAAACTTATGAGTAAGTGAATTTCTGAGGAAGGTACACAAATGGCCAAGAGAAAGATGAAAAGCACATAGTATCAAGCATCATGAGGAAATGCAAATTACAGCCACATCCAAATGAAATGCCATTGGATATCAATTAGAGTGACTGTTGTAAAGGAAAACATAAAAAAACTAAATGGTAGGTTAGTGAAGACATATGGAGAATTTAACTAGGATCATTGTATGTTGAATGTAAAATGAAATAGCAACTGCAAGAAAGAAAAAAAAACAGTTCCTCAAAAAGTATTTTTGGATTGTTCTAGGGCTGTTATATATAATTATGGGCATATCTGTCCCCCAAATGAAAGAGCAGAAAGCAGGAATGTATAGTGTATTTGCATGCAGGTGTCCACACCACCATATATGAAAAGAACCCAGTACTGTAATCACTAATTTAACTTCTTCACTATTATGACCTGAAATTTCTTGATCATTAGTTCAATTAAATAATCATTCATAATTTGAAGTATAAGAAAATCTTTCAAGTTTACATCAAGAATAATTTATGTAAAGCAGAGGCAGATGTATTGCTCTGAGTTTGGGACTAAATTGGTCTAATATAGTGAGTGCCAGAACACCCAGAGCTATGCAGTAAGACCTTGTTTCAAAAAAGAACAACAAAACTACCTGTCTGTAGTGGGTAGCTGTTCCAACTTCTACCTGGAAGTACTGACCCTATTGAGGCTTCCAGTAACTGTCATGCCTATCTATGACCTGCCGCTGAGGCGGGACCGAGACAGGAGCCCTTAAGACCCAAGATCTGAATGTACCCGTTCTCTTGGTTCCTGGTGATCCTGGAAGCTGGATGGTAGACCCAGTGGAGTGGAGTTCTCCAGAGAACACTGCTGGACTGCACCTCACCTCTCCTGGATCCTGTAAACATAGTAAACTTTGTTCTCAAACATACTTCTTAGTGTAATGATAATAACACAGAGTTCCATGGGTCTTCTTGTAGGTTAACTTTCCAGACAAGTAACTCAGGTCAAATAGGTTTGTGAGAAGCTTACCAGGGAAGGGTTTCAATATCACTATGTATGAGTGGAAAGGAAGGAATCAGGATTGATCAGGATTGAGGAGAAGTTATGCTGTAACACAGCCTCAAAAATGGTATACATTTTGTAGGGGCTTTAGGGATTTTCAGCTAGAGGGAACCATATAAATTGTTAATATGGTATGCATGACCCTAGGAATGGGATGGGATTGAGGACCCAAAGAGACTCTTCAATTCAGTGAAGTCTAAAGCTGACATCTGAAGTATGTTTGGTGGCAATGGTGTTGGAATCAGAGAAAATGTGATTAGGGGATGGAAGTAACATCTGGGCAGCAAATCATAATGACACCATAGAATATTTCCAGGTCAAATACTATGTATTTGATGATCAGGGAAGACAGCAGAGACAAGTAATTTCAGCCCAGGTGTGAAGCAAGTTGATAATTGGAGTTGGCAGTTAACATACAAGCTAATAATTTTTATTAAGTGCATTATTAACATCTGCAAAAAATTTAGAGGTAGTACAAATGTATCTATCTACTGATGCTGGAATTTCTAATATATATTTGAGTGATTTAGAGTTGGTATGAAGAAAAAATGTTAAATAGAAAACAATTATAAAAAAAGAGATAAATTTAAAGTCATTGATGAGGAAGCTCAAATTTCTGAAATTATATATCATCTGTGGTTAATATGAAAATTCAGAACTTGGTAATAACAGTAGACTTACTTAAACATTAGAGGAGCAGACAGAAGCTATTCTTTGCTTCCTGTCCTTATTTATTTCTCTTTGTTTTTTTTTAAGTTTTATTCTTTATCTTGTGCTACATCTTCAGACAGGCTCTTACTGAGAAATGAAAGGTAGACACAGCAGTGGATCACGTTTTTGACAAGCTTAAAGCTTGATGACCCATACACAATATACTCATCTGATGCCTTTTGTCAATATCTTGACAAGGTCATCATGCATTTACAAGGAAACTTTCAGACTCTAACACACTAATGCTCACTTTTTCCTGAAGAAAGCACACAAAAGGTATAATTTTAACACATCACCATTATTTCTCACTACATAGTAGGCAGTTTTGTTCAACTTAAGTGAAGTTCTTGCATGCAAATACATCAATCAGAAACTAAAGTGTTCCAAGTAATAGCAGCAACAAAACACAAAGATTCATTATCTGACCTCCAAGTATCATTGTGGCACAGAGCAAAACCAGGCATTTTTCCAGCATGGTTAGTGTTAGAACCCTTTCATTAAATACAAGCTAAAGACAGAGTTTTTGCTTCTGAGGGTGTGATCCATATGTCAGACACATAAACCATCAGAACAAAATAAAGGGTGGAGAAATAAAGTCGCACATCCACAGTCAACAGATTTTTGAAAAATACTGAAGACTATAAAACAGGAAAGATTATCTTTAATAAGCAGTGTTATAAATATTGCATGTTCATATATATATATATATATATACATACCTGAGTGTATGTATATGTATCTCCAGGGCTTTAAATACACTAAACAATTGTCAAATTCAATTCAATATGTATGAAGACACCAATGCTAGTATTCAAAGCAATAAAAAGGATACTCTAAAACCTCTATAGAATAAAAAAAAGCCAGAATACAAGAGAAAGAGAGAAATAAATATTTCAGACAACTTTCTTCTTCTGTTTATTCCAAATAGTTTTTTTCTGCTTCATAATTGAGGCTTAAATGTCAAATGACCCCAGTTACTCTTGGAGCAAATTTAGAAAACTAGCTTACTCTTTATCAATGTTTAGAGCATATAGGGACTAAAATATCAATGTCTCAGACCTCATATTGACACAATTATAATATTTTTGTTGCTACCTAATGGTGGTATAAGACAAGCTTTTGGACATTTATTACTGCGTTTTGATTCTCGGTTGCACCTTTGTTCTCTTTCTGTGTGTCTCTTCACATTTTAAATGAAGAAAAGATACATAGTTACAGTTAAGTCTACAGAATAAAATATAATGAATATTTTTCTAATATGGCGATCAAACAGTTGACAGTAACTGGCATTCCTATAGTACTATTCCTGTTATAAAATCTGAATAATTATATGGAAAGATGGTGATTGTAAATCTTTAATTGATATACATCAAGTTTCTCTGTAATGGCTGCCTATGTTTTGCACAGGCTGTAAGCTTATATCTGAATGGGGCACAATTTCCTTAAGGCAACAAGTCAGAAAAAGACATTATAAAGGCATTTTAACTCAAAACAGCACATTTGTCTTGTACAGAACTCTCAGAGATGTTCTGTACAAGAACAGAATATGTAAATTCATAACCCATAAGTTCAGTAACTGTTTTGCTATGAATATCATTGGTAATCTGATCTCATATAAACTCAGAGACTAAACAATACTTCACCGAATGGCTGTAGGATTAATGGAAAAATCAAGAAGAAAATTTTAAAACTTACTAGAATTGAGTATGCATGAATTCCCAACATGTTAAAATGGATGGGACACAATTACATCAGCCCTAAGTAAGAGAAAAACCTACAAAGTCAATTTTAAAAAAAGGTAAGACTTCAGACAAAACTTAGGCAAGAGTCATACATGGGAAATGATAAAATAAAATTTAAAAATTTATCATCACAACTACTAATTTAGCGATGAACATGCATGCTTGTCAAAAGAAAATAGTGCAATAGGAAAAAAACCAAAACAATGAACTAATGTAAGATTGAGTTGGCTCTTTGAAAAGAAGATCAAGATTGATTAACACTTGACCAGCTTAACCCAAATAAATAGAGGATCCAAATCAATAAATTAGAAATAAAAGATAGATATTAAGACAGATACATATTGTGCAGACTGGTTTCATGTCAAGCTAGAGCTATCTGAAAAGAGGGAATTTCAATTGAGAGAGTGGCTGCTTTGGCATTTTCTTAATCAGCTGTAAGGCATTTTCTTAATTAGAGACTGATGGAGGAGAGCCCCGCCTGGTTTCAGTGCTGCCATTCCTGGGCTGGTGGTCCTGGGTTTTATAAGCAAGCAGGCTGAGCAAGCCATGAGGAGCAAGCCAGGAAGCAGCACCCTCCATGGCCTCTGCATCAGCTTCTGCCTCCAGATTCCTTTCCTGCTTGAGTTCCTGTTCTGGCTTCCTTTGATGATGAACTGAAATGGAATTGAAAGCCAAATAAACCCTTTCTTCCCCAAGTTACTTTGGTCATGTATTTACTACTCTAAGTGATGGTGGGACCTGGGAGAATGGAGTCAATAAATGAAGCAGACTGAAGTCTCATGGCCAACTTTATTCAGACAATTTATACTCTAAGGGTTAAAAAAATCACATGTGTAAAGTGTGCAATCATGAGGACAAGCTCCATGTGGCAAAAACATGTTTTTCCATGGAGGCATATAAAGAAATAAAAATAGCCAGTTATAATGAATAACCTGAAGTAAGCTTAATATTCCCCACAAGGGGCATTAAAGCATATCTCAAGAACAATTTTGTATTTTGAAGAAACTAAGGTCGAGGCACTTGTTTGTTTGTTTGTTTGTTTGTTTTGTTTTAGGTGCTTTCTCACAAGCACTCAGAATTCCCCTTGCATGACTCTCTTCTTGTACCCTATGCTGACAGCCATAGTGTTTCATCAAAGCAATATTATTTCTAACCCCAACACACATGAAATTCAGAGTAAAGTAAGATCACACTTTTTAAAATCCTCTACTCAACAAAATTGTAAAATAAAAAAATGAGTTCATAAAAGTGTACAATATTCAAAATCAAACCAATATGAAATGAATTATTTGAACAGATTCACAAAAGGTATTTGAATAGTGGTAAAACTTTTTCAAATAAAAATGGCCCATAACCAGGTGTATTTATAGAAGAATTCTAACAGAACCTCAAAGAAGAATTAATATCCATAGCACTCAAATTATTCCATGTAATAGAGAAGACAGGAGGGCTTCTAAATAATTTTGATGATGCCAGTATCACCATAATACCAAAAATGAATAAAGAAAAAAGAAACAAATCTAAACTAAACAACAAAATACAATGCACTCTTCCTAATGAGGTGAAATCATGCTCATCTAAAAAAAAATGTCATTAATCATGGCCAAGTTGGTTTCACATG
Source organism: Peromyscus nudipes (assembly GCA_902168325.1). Taxonomy (NCBI): domain Eukaryota; kingdom Metazoa; phylum Chordata; class Mammalia; order Rodentia; family Cricetidae; genus Peromyscus; species Peromyscus nudipes. The sequence continues at coordinate 14,032 of CABHPH010162791.1, read as the reverse complement.
AGAAGTGCAAGAATGGTTCAATATATCAAACAATACATATTATCATTGTATAAATGGATTTTAAAAGCAAATTGAAAGATTATCTCATTAGGTACAGAGCCTTGGACAAAATCCAACATACTTATATAAGCAAAGTTACGAAAGTTCTAGAAATAGAGAGCACACCTTACCATAATAAAGACTATATATGCCATTCCTATAGCCATTATCAAGATACTAAAGAAATGCTCAGAGGAGACACTAAGTCAGAAACAAGTGAAAAGTGCCGAGTACCTATACAGAAGCACTGTCTTCTTAATCAACATAGCTATAGAAGTGAGAAAAGAAAATTAAGGGGGTATAAATAGGAAAACAAATTGATACATACATACTTACAGATAATAGGATTCTTCATATAAGAGCCCCTAAAGGTTACAGTAAAGACCAGACCTCTGAGAGATGAGAGTTTCAGCAAAGTAGCAGGTTACAAAATTAATATATAAAAATCAGTAGTCCTCCTCTAAATCAATGACAAAAAAGCCTGAAAATGCAAGAAAAAACAATTCTTTTCACAATAACACATACCCATACACACAGAGAGAGACACACAGAGAAAGAATAAAATGCCTGGTAATAAATATAAGCATAGAAGAAAAATATATGCAACCAAAACTTTAAGGCACTGAGGAAAACTAAACAAGGAGAGCACTAGAAAATGGCAAGACCTTCCATAGTCAGGGTTTGGCAGTACAGATTAACACTATCTCAATCAAAAGACTAGGGTCTTTCTATACAGAGACAGAAAAGAATCCAAAAATCTTCGTGTAGATTCAAGAGACCAAAGATAACTAAAGCAATTCTGACAACAATATATAACAACAACAAAACTGTGCAAGGTATTGCCATACCTGAGTCACACTACGCTACAAAGCAATAGTAATAAAATAAGCACTGTATTCACACACAAAATAGGCAGGTACATCAATGAAACTGGAGAGAGGGAACAAGCAAAAACTCCATCAGACTACAGCTATATGATCTTTGACAAAGATACCAGGAATATAGAATGGAGAAAAAACATCTTCTACCATGGTGCTGCAAATCATAGATTTCAACATGGAGAAAAATAAAGCTACATCTTTATCATTTAACCCCGCACAAAACTCATCTGCAAAAGGACCAAGGGCATCAGCATGAAACACAGTATTCTGAAATTTCTAAAGAAAAATATGTTACATATACTTTAACTTATAGACACAAGTAAGGACTTTCTAAATAGGACTAAAGTAGCATAAGAAATTACACTAGAAATTGACAACAGGGATCAACTGAAACTAAAAAGCTCTATTATAGTAAAGGAAATTATGAATTGAAGAAGAAGGCAGACAAAATAATTACAGAAAATCTTTGTCATCTCTTATCTGACAGGGTTTATGTCTCAAATGTGCTTGTGAGTATGTGTGTGTGCATGTTTGTATATGTATGTATCAAAAATCATGAATATATATGCCAAATGGTCACATGGGATGCTAAGATGGCTCCATGATTAAGAGCACTTGTAACTCATCCAAGGACTATGGCTCAATCCCCAACATCCACATGGCAGTTCAAAGACATCTATAACTTCAGCTCAAGGGAATCTAATTCATCTAGCTTTTATAGGCACATGCATGAACACGGAAGTACCACATGCTAGAACATACCTACATATAACCAAATAATTTTTAATCATGGTATATACAGTAATTACATATAGTTTATACCTTAATATTAAATTCAAATTGAAATAATAAACATATTTCAAGACCTATACATGTAACACAATGAAAACCAATTCATTATATCACTTTTTTACAGGTCATCTTAAACATTTCTTTTAGAAAGGTGTTCAATAGAGTTGTTGGAGATACAGTACAGATGGTAGAGTACTTGCCTAGTAAGCATAAAGCCCTGGATTTGGTCCAGTACCACATAAACTGGATCAGTAATGCAGAGCTATAATATAAGATTTTGAGAGGTAGAGAAAGGAGGATCAGAAGTTTAAGGTCACACTAAGGCACATAGTAAGTTCAAGTTTACTGTGAGGTACATGAAGCATTTTGTCAAATTGTTCCAAAATAGAAAAGGAAAAAGTAAGAAGGAAAGAATAGATAGAGGGAGGAATGGAGGAGAAAGAAGGAAAGAAAAAAAGCACTATTTAGCTCCAACAGTTACATGGTAACCAAAACTATGCAACCTCATCTGTAGAGATTTACAACAGTTCTACAGTTCCTATATCCATTGAGAGTTTTCATAATTTTGCAATGAATATGAAGAAGGCATGTGTTTTCCCCACTGAGGCTTTTTCAAGGACACTTAACATTGGACACTGCTATATGAATGATATAAATGGTATATAAATGATATAAAAATGATACTATAATGGAAGGATTTATATTTAGGTGATTTGTCTTCAAAGTTATTTATTTTACAGAAATAGTAGCAGTTGATTAATTTCATGCCTGTGTAATGTACGTCAATTTATGAAGCTACCTTGAATATATACCAAAATCTCATTGCTTTTGTCTTAGAGACACTTTCTTTTTGTATTTTAAATCTAGGCTTCAAGTACTGACAAATACTGGAGAATGATCAAATTTAGCATGCACAATGTGAGTTCAAAATCCAATTTATTTCTTCAAAATATATATGTTTATTTGAATATAAGGCAGCCTGTCAATATTAGGATAAAGGCTTGTTGATTTATAAAAATATGAAGTTTAAAATATGTTTACATTACATCATTCAAGTTGTGGCTCAACAAGCTTGAAAAATCAAGTTTTTCTTGCTATTTTTTTAATGTACGTACTTTATCTGATTGTGCATTTTAGTAATATCATAAAATATACCTATAAATGTTTACCAACATTACACTCCAAAAGTGAGACAAACAGAGGACACCAGTGAAAATGCCAATTTGGATGGGGGGAAATTCCCAAGGACCTCAAACCTGGAAAAAGAACTGTTGGAACTGAGTAAATGTGGGAACAGGAGAGACAGTTATTTCTACAAAAGAGCACCCCAATTGTTTGGCAAGTGCTTAACAGTCAACCCTGAAACCATATTTACAAGTTACATTATATGTAACCAACAGGTTATATTTGGGACTATATGTGTATATACAAATACATATATTCATGCAATAACAATTGAAGAAAAAAGAAGACATGAATTTGAAGGAGAGTAGGGATGAGTATATGAGAAAATTTGAAAGGAGGAAAGTAAAAGGAGAAATTTAATTAAAATCCAATCTCATAAAAATAAACAGAAGAAATGCATTGCCATGTTTGGTGTTTTGAGTAAGACTGACTCTCATAGGCCTATATATTTGAATGCTTAAATACCAGGTATTGACTCTATTTGAAAAGATTAGAAGGATTGGGAGGTGTGGTGTGTTTGGAGGTGGGCTTTGAGATTTCACACATCTATTTTAAGCCTAGGGTCTCTCTTTCTGCTTACAGATCAAGATGTAGCTCCAAGATCAGCTAATACCCCAGGACCTGCCTGTATGCCATATGCTTCCTGTCATGATGATAATGGACTAAACTACTGAAACTTTAAACAAGCTCCCAATTAAATGCTTTCTTTCATAAGAGTTGCAGTGGTCATGGTGTCTCATCCAACAACAGAACAGCCACTAAGACACAAGTTGGTACCAGAGAATCAGAGAGTGAAATATTGTTGTGACATGACCATTTTGACCTGATCATGTTGGTTGTTGGAAGAATGTGGACTTCTGATTATGAAAACAGTTGAATGTTTTAAGCAGAGTTTAATGGGCTGTACTAGTATGATGATGGAAGACAGAGGTGCTAAGAGAAATGTAGATTATGGCAGCCTGGATCAAGATGTTTCAGAGGAGAACAATATTAGTAAGTGTCCTAAAGACAATTCTTGTAATATTTTGGCAAAGAATATGGCTACTTTTTGTCCTTGTCTTAAAATCTGCCTGAGGTGAATTTGAAGAGTTTTGTATTAGTAGTTTAATGGCTTTCACAGAGGAGATTTCAAGATACCCTAGTATTGACTGTATCTTATAGCTGTTAGTAGCCAGTCTTACACGGATCTATAAGGAAAGAAGCAAGCTGAACAAAGATAAATGCAAAAAGTACAAGTTGAGGAGAAAAGGAACACTAGGAAGTATAAACGAGCTGAATGCTGTGCTCTACAAGATAAAACATTTAAAGAAAAGCCTGATATTGAATGGAATAATCAATAATGAAGGAAGTGGCGACCTCCAGTCAAGACCCCACCCAGATAAGCTTCCAAATTTTGAAAAAAAAAATACAAACTAAACAGTGCAGGAAAATACCAAGGACAGAAAGGTGAAGCAAATGTAATTGAGCAGGAAGGTGATGTTTAAGCCCCAGCAAGCAGCAGAACTTGGCATTTTGGTCACATGGTTCTGCCTTTAGAGTCAAGGATGCAAGAAAGGTTTTGTGTAATCTCTCCCCATAGCTAAAGGAATATGCTGAGGCCAGTGATGTGTCAGTAGTGTCCCTCCATGGAGGTTCAGTGAGCCCATTATGTGATGTTGTGAAAGTGAAACCTGGATTGTATTAGAGAGCCCAAGATGTTGGAGATGCCAGAGTCATGGGATACATGTAAGAACAACTAAAGACTGGGTGTGACACCAGCCCAAAAAAGAAGTGTGTTGCAGTCAACAAAACTGAAAGGAGCTGGAGCTCTGAAGAGTGCTTTGACATTCGACAGGGAAATGTAGAATTTAGAGTTTGCCCTGCTGGTTTTTGGTTTTCTTTCACTTCATTATTTCTTCACAATCCTCCCTTTCCTCTGTTTTTGGAATAGTAATGCATACTCTGTGTCAATGTATGTTGGCAGTATACAGTCTATTTTTTTATTTTTTATAGGAATTACAGTTAAGAAATAAGTTTAGAAATAAGTTGCCATAAGTTTCAGAGGAGATTTTGAATTTTGAACTTAAAAACAGGTTTGACACTTTAACAAAGTTGAACTGGATGAATTTTACATTATCATAAGGCTACATGCCTTTGGGGGCCAGGGAGTATAGCCATAATTTTCTGTGGTCCTGCCCAGACTGCAGTTGGGACGAATCTCTTCCACTCGCATCCCACAGCTGCTTGATCCCAAGCAAACGCACAGAGGCATATTATTTACAAACTATATGGCCTATGAGTCAGGCTTCTTGTTAGATGTCTCTTATAACTTAATTCAACCCATTTATATTAATCTATATGTTGCCACATGGCCATAGCATTACTGGTCTGCTAGCATCTTGCTGCTCCTTTAGCAGCAGCTGGTGTCTCCCCTCCTCTCCTTTCTTCTATCCATATATCTGCTTGGATTTCCAGCTTGCCTCTAAGCTGCCTTGCCATAGGACAATGCAGCTTTATTTTTTATTTTTTTTGACTTTTTTTTTCTTTTCTTTTTTCTCTTTTCTTTTTCCGGAGCTGAGGACCGAACCCAGGGCCTTGAGCTTGCTAGGCAAGCGCTCTACCACTAAACCAAATCCCCAACCCCGACTTTTGTTTTTTTTAAGATTATTTATTTATTATGTATACAACATTCAGCCTCTGTCTCATTACAGATGACTGTGAGCCACCACGTGGTTGCTGGGAATTGAACTCAGGTCCTCTGGAACAGCAGGCAGTGCTCTTAACCTCTGAGCCATCTCTCCAGCCCGCAGCTTTATTTATATGAACCAATTAGAGCAACACATATTCACAGTATACAAAAAAATATCCCACAGTACTTCTGGTATATGATAGGATAATACAGAGAAAGATGGGCATTGAAGACACTACATATGGAGTTTATCTTCTTCTTGGCATAAAATGGCCTGCTGGGAAAAGAACTGCTTTTGCCTGGACTGCTTGACAATATGCTATATAAACTGAATATGCAGGACCCATAGAAAAATGACCACTAAATTTTGCCAAAACAAGGCAAGATGGTCCTTCAAGTTCCTACTTCACAGAGGAGACTGCCAGACATTCTACAGGACACAGGGAGAAGTAACTAAAAATCTCCAGGCCTATAGGCTGAAAAGGGATGCTCCCACATTAAAGACAGACTTTGGATGAATCTCCAGGCAGCTAGATGTCTTCGTCATTTCTAGAATTATGGAAGCTGCTTGCGATGCACTTCCTGTTTATTTAAGTAATATTATGTCCTCTGGGTTCCTTGATGTAGTTGAAGACTGAATAGTCATAATTATAATTTTCCTTGGTTATGATAAAAGATAAATTAGATATGAAATTTTAGACTCATGAAAATAGGAGAGATGATGAAATATTTTCTTTAATTTTGCCAAATACAAATAGACTAGACATTATACCTGCCGTTCCTGCTTGAAAATTCTTCTATTATGTGTAATTTTACTATGTTAAAGTTAAAACCTTCCTTTTTGATTTGACAGAAAAGGGGAAGTGCTGTGGAGTATCTTCCTATACGCTGTGAATATGTATTGCTCTGACTGGTTGATAAATAAAGCTGCATTGGCCTATGGCAAGACAGCTTAGAGACAGGCAGAAAACCCAAACAGGTGTCTAGAGAGAAGAAAGGAGAGGAGGGGAGATGCCGGCTGCTGCCAGAGGAGCAGCAAGATGCCAGCAGCCTGGCAATGCCACAGCCACGTGGCAACTCATAGATGAAGAGAAATGGGTTACGTTATAAGAGCCAGCTAGCAAGAAGCCTGCCATAGGCCATACAGTTGGTAATTAATATTAAGCCTCTGAATGATTATTTTATAAATGGCTGAGGGACCACAGGGCTGGGTAGGGCTGGAGGACCACAGGATTGCGGATCTGAGAGGGACCTGAGAAAACTCATGGCTACAAGAGATTAGAGTGTGATTGCTTGAATAATAATTACCCCTATAGGCTCATATATTTGAATGCTTAGTCACCAGGGAGTGGTACCATTTAAAAGGAGTAGAAAGATTTGGAAGTGTGGCCTTGTGGGATTAAGTGTCCCTGGGAGTGGGTTTTGAAGTTTCAAATATCCATGTCAAGCCCAGATTCTCCCTCTCTGAATTTCTCCCTAAGGATCAAGATGTAGCTCTCACCAGCTGCTCCAGCACTTGCCTGCACGCCACCGTGCTCCCCGCCTTGACAATAATGGACTGAACCTCTGAAACTGTAAACCAGCCCCAAATTAAATGTCTTCCTTCGTAACGGTTGCCTTGCTCATGGTGTCTCTTCACAGAAATAGAACAGTGACTAGAACACCATGAATAAAATAATAAAATAAAGGACCAAAAGGCAATGGGAGATGAGGGATTTGGTTTGAAATGTCGTGTATGCTTCACATGTTTAAGCATTGTCATATTTCATTAAAGGAATTAGCAATGACAAAGAAAGCATCAGTTTGCATATTTTGCATTTTATCTCTGTGCTTAATAAATGCCATTATTAATCCTTTGTTCCACAAATATCCAGGCAAATTTAAACACTGGCTTGCTACTGTCACCCTCATGGATCTCAGATATCCAGGCAAATTTAAACACTGGCTTGCTACTGTCACCCTCATGGATCTCAGAAGGGTCCAGTCAGAGGAGCCAAAGAGGTATCCACAGAATCATTGTCATTACAACCAGGTAATAGTGGTAACAGCTGCCAGAAGGAAGCACAGAGTGATGATCCAGGCACTAGAGCATTCAGCATCTTGTTGAGTCTTGAAAATCCTATGCAGTATGATGGGCTCACAGTACTACCACCAGTGGGAGAAGACGGGGTGTTTAATCATCACCTGGCAACATCTTGCTTCATTGTAAATGTCCTCACTGCCTTGTCTTTTAAAGATTTCAGCTTTAAGGAAGAAAAAAATTACACTAAAAATATTATATATATATATATATATATGCTCCAAATTTGCAAACACTGAATTTCTAATAGAACATTCTTATAATAGTTCTGTTGCAGGCAATGTTGGTAACAGTTAGCATTAACCAATAAACTTGACACTGCATGAAGCAATCATTAAGCATGAGTAAATTCCTTACTCTCTGTCATCCTGGCACAGAAAACCTGCATTGCTAATGCTATTACTGAATTTTCTTTAACATTTTACAAAACTATGTCTCTCAAAATGACAGCGAGCAATAAGAAACCGCACAGTGTTTTACTTCCACAATTTAAATGGAACATTTTTAAATGATAAAAAAAATTCCTGAGTCAAATAAGTGATATAAACCAGCAGTTTTAATTGCTTTTGGCAGAACATAAAATGAAACCTATAAAACATTATTATATGGTCAACATTTATGATTATAAGCTCTAGAAAGTCAGTGCCATTTACATATGTTTTTAAAGAAGACTGTGAAATATTTTCAACACATTTATGATTCTGATTCAAACAGAAATCCCTTTTAATGGTAAAATGTCAGACAGAAAAGGCAAGAGGATGCTAGCAACAGTCAGGGCCACACAGACACTAAATAACATTTTGGAAATTATCCGAGGCTTGGATATAGGGTCTAACTGCATGTTGTGGGTTGCAGACAAAGACTCAAGGAACACTAATTCTGCTTCATTTGGAACAAACATAGTAGGGCACATTGCAATCTGTTCTGTTTCAAGAAATCTCACAGAATAATGTAATGAAAAGTGGTATTAGAGGATGTTTGATGGAATCTCTCTTATACAGATAAGCGAACAAAGCCTCCTAACTCAAATTAAACTAAGAAAATAATTCATAAAATATAAAGTCTAAATGTATTTTCTCAATATTATTCCATAATATTTTATCTCTATACCTTTTGTCTACAAAAGAAACATCTCTCACCTCACACGAAAACAAATAGATGGCTTATAGTAGAGTCAAATATGAGTGGCTACAGCTTGGTCATCCCCAATAATATGCTTCTTTGATGGTGGAATATTTTCATGTTTTTTTCTTATTAACAGAGCAATAGTCACGAGTCATACATCAAGACACTTTTCAAATACATCAGTGTGTATATTAAATCAGTGGGTTATAATAAGGTAGAAATACTTCTGCTATAGGCCTTAGCTATGGTATATTTAGTACCGTAGGCATTTAGTTGGTGGAAACTAGGGGGTCTGTTTTTATATTCCAAATGATTTGCCTAATAATCACAAAAGATGTTAGATCCTGTACAGAGAAATGCAATAAATGGCCATGAAGGGGCTAAAGATACCAGAGAAAATTTGTCTCCTGACTTCCAACATTTCAACTTCTCCACATCATTGAAGTTCTAGTCAGTCATTCAGATAAGAATCAAGAATAAGTCATGGTTCTTTCCAGTAATTCTCACTCACACAGCTACATATAACTCCTGAAAAGATGGAACCTGAGAAAATTTACCCACAAGTGTTTGTGACTATAACTCATATTAAATCAACATTCTTGGTAAGCTTTGCGCTGCTACAGCATTCCTGGAATGAGGCCATTTATAAAGAGCAGACATCAGTATTTCTCTTAGCTCAAAATCAGGTACAGGCCCAGAGTTTGGAGAAGGACGTAGCAGGGAGTAGACCTGAATGAGGCATGGAGCCTATGCTATGAAAGCCTTACTCTCCTGAAGGAAGAGACCCTCTCAATTGACCAGTTCTTATAAGTCCACTTCTTCAATGGACACGTTAACAACACATGAATTGCAGAGAAATACAAAATTCAAATCATAAAATTGAGGGATATCTTTTAAAAATATTTTGCTTTTAATGTCTTCCCAGACCCTGGAAAGCTGGGGTTCGAATTTCAGACAATCACACCCAGCCCAGAATGCATAGCACGAAACATTCTATGGACTCACTTCGTCTCACGGGGACTCATTCCTGGCAGTATTTGCTTGTGGTTTTTTTTTCTGGGTTTCTCTGTTGATGCAACAAAAATGCATACCATATTTACCCCTGTATTCATCAATGTTTATTTCTTATTACTACAAAACCTGGAATATAAGCACATTAAATGCTCACCATGTCATTCTTAAACAGAAGAGGGATCTGTATTCACAACATAAATTTTATCTTGTCTTCCTTTTTCACTTGGTAGAATCTGAAAACAAGAATCTCTCCAAAGATGTATTGAGGTCAAACACCAGGTGTCCACATCATTACTTGGATTTATATCACACTTTTCTATTGATTTCTCTCCCTTGTCCACTCTACTACTTTGAGTTCATTTCACCCATCTCTTCCCTGGTCCTTTACACTTCATTCCTATTGTCACTGAGACAAGCACGCTGCTGTTTCTGTATCTGTTTCTGTTAGAACATAGAAGAAAAACTGTAGATCTCTCTTAATATAACTAGTTTCTCACATTATAGTTATGGATGAGAGCAGTCAAATTGTTGACAATTTAAAACTGTTCCTTTATGCAAGCTATGCACACACTTCACAGTGTGGATCTTTGCCATCACACAGAAAAAAAGCTACGTTTGCAAGTATTGATGATAACACAAATAACACAGTTTTATTTTTAATTTCAGGACATTTATAGAGTGACTCAAATGAAAAGTAAATTGTGGTTGAGTTGCAATTAAAAACATCTCAATGTATTGATTTCTGCCTAGATACTACTGCAACCAATGGCAACAATGCTGCAAATAGCCGTAGTTAACTACAGGGAGTAAATATTCTTATCATTAACAGTTTACATTAGATCATAATAGCAATTTTGAAGCAGGAAACCCACATAACTTTCCTAAAATACTGGAGCTTAGATACTATATAATGAAAAATTTACTCCAAATTCTATTGATTGGGTTTTGGATCCTATCACTCTGTGTGATGACCTTTACCATAACACTGTAATATTGTTCTGAAAATCTACATGAAATAATTCAAATAATTAGTAATTGTCACTTGCTAATCTATAGTTATACACATATATAGAAATATAGATAATCAATACATGTCTATATATATAGCTATAGATTATATATGTGTATATATACACATTTATATAATGTAGTTAAAATATACATACTTTTTAGTGCAGAAACTTGAACCTGAGCCTTAAACATTCAGAGTGAGCACTCAGCTATTCAATTGCAGCCTCGCTATCTTATTTGAAATATTTTAATCCCAAAATGAAATTGATCTTAACATTACTGCTAACAAGAAATGCCTCATAATTAGCAGGTCCATTGAGAACTCATGTAAAATTTTGATCACATTCTCAGACAGTTTTGGTATACATTAAATAACATACTGTAACATTTATCTCCATGTCTGAGCTATAGGTACTGCAAACTCTACTCAATTACAGATGAAACGCTGACTCTCAGCCATGCCAAAGGACTGATAATAATTCTTGTAGAAAAGAAGTCCAATTAAAATTGATAAGTAACTTTTCATTTGTTGTGGGACATCTGGATTGTTTCTGTTTCTGGCTATTATAAACAAGACAGCAATGAAGATGGTTGATCAAGAATCTCTGTGGTGGGACAAAGTGTCCTTTGGTTTTATGTCCAAGAGTGGTATAGCTGGATATTGAGGTAGGTCAGGTTCCATCTTCCTGAGGAATCACCACACTGACTTCAGTGGGGGATGGTACAAGTTCATACTCCTACCAGCAATGAATGAGTGTTCCCCTTACTCTACATATTTGCCAGCATGAGCTGCTACTTGTTTTATTGATCTTAGTCATTATAATCATTTTAAGATTAAATCTCAAAGTAGTTTTGATTTGCATCTCTCTGATGACCAAGGATATTGAACATTTCTTAGATGTTTCTCAGCCATTTGAGTTTCCACTTTTAATAATTTTCTGTATCCCATTTTTAATTAGATTACTTATTTTATTGATATCTAGTTTGTTTTGTTCGGTTCGATTTGGTTCTTTATACATTTTGGATATTATCACAAATAGAATGTGAAGTTGGCAAAAAATATTTTCTCATTCTTTAGCCTGCTGCTTTTTCTGAATGATGATGTCCTTTGCCATGCAGAATTGTCTCAGTTTTGTGCAGTCCCATTCACTAATTCTTAATCTTAGTGCCTGTGCTAATGCTGTTTTGTTCAGAAAGTATTTTCTTATGCAAATGAGTTCAAAGCTCCTTTTTTCTTTCTCTTAAAGCAGTTTTAGTATGTCTGATATTAAGGTAAGGTGTTTGATCAATTTGGAGTTGAGGTTTGTGCAGGGTAATAAGTATGAATCTATTTGAATTATTCTAAACGCATCCAGTTTAAGCAGCACCATTTGTTAGAGATGTTATCTTTTTTTCCCCCAGTGTGTATTTACAGTTTCTTTATAAAAAATCAGGTGTCCATCCATCAATGTGTGGACTTATGTCTGGATCTTCAATTTGATTGCATTGCAACATGTCTATTTTCAGGCCAATACCATGTTGCTTTTATTACTATAGTTCTGCAGTGCAACTTGAAGTCAAGGACAGTCATACTACCCTCAGTACTTTTACTGTTCAGGATTGTTTTAGCTATTTTGTGTGTGTGTGTGTGTGTGTGTGTGTGTGTGTTTCCACATGAAGCTGAAAACTGTTCTTTCACAGTCTGTGGAGAATTGTGTGGAATCTTTATGGGCATTGATTTAATCCTATATATTACTTTTGCTAACATGGCCATTTTTATTATATTAGCCCTACTGATCCATTTCTATCTTCTGATATTTTCAATTTCTTTATTTAATGTTGTCATGGGCCATGGCATAAATACAACAGATGGCAATTAATAATTCAGGTGTTGACCCACTTGATCAATAACTCTTCGATGGAGGAACCTCATCAAGCAAGATAAGTGGACCACAGACTCTGAAAACTGGTTGTTTGTGTCTGGAATTTTTCTCATGGGCCATTACGTTTCTTCCCTAAAAACAGCTATGAATATTTCCCCTACTGCCTGTGTGATTATCTCATGCATATTTTTCATCTACTGGGCACACGTACATCTGTGGATGGTCAGGAAGAGGATGAGTTTTTCTTAAGCTATATAATTTTGATGAATAGAAATAACACTAGGGTATTTTTCATAGCTCAGACAGACATAGGAAAATAACAATATTCTCAGTTACAAAGACAGCTTTTTACACCATTAACTGATTTAAGACCTCAAAACAAATTTAAAGCAGACTAGTTGCCCCAGCATATGAATGTACAAGGATAAATTGCCAAGGGTCTGTTTGTTGAAACAAGGTCAGGCATGAAGCAACTTTAGCAGACTTAATTCTCTCAGCAATTGACTCTGCATGAACTTCTAAATCTCAGTTTTACGATACAAGACTCAAGGTTCAGCCAACTAACTCTTTATGTTTAAGTCCTGGGATGCTTTTAAGGTTACTGTCCCTTGAGACAATGTGGAGCACTCCAGCTCTACGTATCTCCCTCTCTGCTTTATAGAATGCATATCATGGAACCTAGCTGACAGCCAAGTGATGCCATGATTATGGTTGTCATGACAGCTCATGTCCGAGAGAAATTGTGTGATTTCCCATGCATTATCAGAATGCCTCTGACCCTCAAAATGCAACTCATATATTTGTCCAGAGTTTTTCCTGGGTGAGAGAGATTTGTAGAAGAGCAGGTATGTAGCAGTGTGGAGATAGAGATGTGTTGCTTAGTAGAAGAAAGAAATAGCTATGTGGAGAGATGTAGCTGTGTGGAGAGATATGTAGCTTTGTAGAGACAGAGAGATTTTCAGAGAAGGTTTGTTCAAGATGAAGTAAAGATAAAGTGTGTGTTTCTTTCCTATTCCCCTCAGATAGAGAAAGTCTAGCCCTCCCCACATTCATGGAATTTTTTTTCAATTCCTGAGTGCTGCTGGACATTGGCCCTCCAGGTAGCAAAATAATGCCTTAAAGTTTTTATTGTTACAAGTCTTTCACTTGAGTAGAGTTACCCCAGTATATTTTATATTTTTGAGGCCATTGTGAAAGATAATATTTCCCTGATTTTTTAAAATTATTCATTTGTTTATTTGTATATAACAGGGCTACTGGTTTTTGTAGTTAAAATTGTGTTCAACTACTTTGCTGAAAATGTTTATGAGCTGTAGTAGTTTCCCAGTAGAATGTTAGGGTCTTGTGTATTTTATCTTGTCATCTGCAAAAAAAA
>CABHPH010162790.1:16421-30359 GCA_902168325.1 Peromyscus nudipes | reverse complement strand
GGCTCTGGCTATGGCTGTGGATATGGCTCTGGCTGTGGAAGTGGCTGTGGATATGGCTCCTACTACAGGTCCGGCTGTTGTGGCTCTGGACCATCTTGCTACAGAAGATGCTATTCTTGCTGCTAGAACATCCCTAGGAGAGGACCAGTTGCTTCTGAACTGATGCTTCTGATGATCATGCTTCTTTTAAGACCTATGGCCAGGATCTCTATGTCCAAGAAACTACAAACTTGACAAAGTCTTTGACCTCCAGCTGCACATATTTAGAAGACATCTTTGTGATGGTGGGATCTGCAGTATCATCTCACTGGCTCTCAAATGTCAGTCTTTGCTCTCTTGCCCTCTGGTTCTGTTGTCTGAATGTGTTAATGGCTGTAACATCTACAGCTGGGAACATAATTTATTTTCAATAAAATGAGCATTGGATTCTAACAAATCTTTGTGTACTTGTATATTCCTGCCTTGGTTGATCTTGAAACCTGGGTTAACTCTGCATTGGCTGAAGTTTATGGAGCACTATCTGATATGTGTGAACCTTCTTATTTTGTATCAATAATGTCTTCTCTACATGCTTTCCATGGACATCTCAGGACTTCATTCATCTAAGCACAAGCCATGGAGTATTTCTGCACTGAGCTTTGGAAATGGCGCTATGTGTGAAATGGGGAAGGAGAGGACCAGAGGAGAAGGATGATACCCACTTATGAGGTTATAGCAAATGTCCCAAGGGGGAACAGAGATAGCCTGAGACCTTAATGAAGGAATGAAATGGGAGGGATTGTTTTCAGAGTTATTGAAGAATTAAAGCAGGACTTGGATGTTAAGCAGGAGGATTAAAACCCCAGAAAGGGATAAGCTAGAAAAAAAATATATTATACATTCTACATCAGATAGAAATGCAAATATCTTTGCTGAATTCAGTCTAGTGATTTGATTCTCTTAAACAGTAAGTGTTTTTGAATAGACCACATCCTGGATACAGTAAGAATATTACAGAGGAATTCTGTTCTCTCAGTTCATCTGCATCACAATAGAGAAGAGAGTAACAGTGATGACACATACTGATGTGTGACTCCAGTTGAGGGGCTGCAGCACAGTGGGAAGGAGTAGGGATGGACAGTCAGACCGTTCAGGGATATATTTTGAAGTAGTGTTCTTTGAGTTAATGCCAAAAAAATCGCAGTAGCAAAGGAAGACAAGAAAATTTAGTAACAAGTGCTAAGTATATAAAGAAGTTCCTTACATTTTAGGACCAGGTGAAGATACCAGAATCAACTGTTAGACATGGCTGTGGAATATGTGAAATGTAGCAAGTATGAAATGAAGTGTCAAATATATGCTAGCTACCAAACACCATATCAATGGGTTCTCTTGGAAGGAATTAGACATGACAATGGGATCCATTCATTCATTCATTTACTTATTTTTTTTATTATATTTTTTCTTTTATTGAAAATAGACTTTTTCTCTTACTTCCTGATCATGGTTTCCCCTTCCTCTACTCCTCCCAGTTTCTCCCCAGCACCTCCCCTCTCATCTGGGTCCACATCCTTTATGTCTCTCATTAGAAAACCAATAGGTTTCTAAGGGATAATAATAAAATAAAATATAATGAGATAAAACAAAGACAAACATATTGGTATCAGAGAAAACAAACAAACAAAAACAGAAGGAAAAGAACCAAAGAAAAACAAACATAGACACAGAAAGTCACTTTTTTACATTCTTAGGATCCCATAACAGCACAACACTGGAAGCCATAATATATACACAAAGGACCTGTTGGATAACAAAAAAGAAGAGAGATATGCAATTAAAAAAAGAGTAAAAATAAAAAAGTTAAAATCTTAAAAAAAAAGAAAAAAGAAAAATGAAAAAGCTCTGCCATGACATTATGAGACAAGGAACCTACAAAGATGCTGCTGAGCTTGTTTTCTGTTGGCCATCGACTGCTGGACATGGGGCCTACATTTAAGAGTAATCTGTAGACCCAATGAGACCCCCTGAGAGAAAACTATATTTTAATTTACAAGTGGCTATAAATTGGCGGTAGTGTCTGGATCAGGGATGGGGCTTGTGTCCACTTCTCCTTCCAGCTCCAGGTTCCTATCTGGTGCAGATCTGTGTTGGCCCCTGTGCATGCTTCCTCAGTCTCTGTGAGTTCTTGTGTGCAGTGGTCCTGCTGTGCTTGGAAGGCCTTGTTTCCTTGTCCTCCACCCCTTCTGGCTCTTGCACACTTTTTGCCTCCTCTTCTGCATGGCTCTCTGAGCCCTGGGGTTAGGGATTTGATAGATAAATCCCCTGTTGTAGCTGAGTGTTCCAGGGTCTTTAATTCTCTGCATATTGTCTGGCTGTAGGTCTCTGTATTTGTTCATGTCTGTTGCAGAGGAAGCTTCCTTGATGATGGCTAAGCAAGCCGCTGATCTCTGAGTATGGCAGGATGTCATTAGGAGTCATTTTATTGCTACAGTCCTTTAGTTTAGTATTTGATTTACCCTAGGTCCATGGACTATCTAGTCTCTTGCTTTTTGGTCATGCAAGCAGTGTCGTGTTTGGGTTCCATTTCATGGAGTGGGCCTTAAGTCAAATCAGATTTTAGTTGGTTGCTCTGACAAGCTCTGTGCCACCATTGCCCTAGCATATCTTGGAGGCAGAACAACATTGTAGACAGAAGAGTTTGTAGCTAGGTTGGTGTTTATCTTTCTCCGTGGTAATGGGCAGAGTAACTTCTGGCACCACGGACACTAGCCAGTAGGGGTGAAGGATTTAGGCAAGCACCAGCTTGACCATTTTCAATGAGTTGAGTAGGTGTTTTCTTCAGCAACAGGGTTTTGCTGTCAGTTTGTAGAGAACTGTCTAAGTTTGGTCTAGCTTCCTGGTTGATATTCTGAAGTAGAAGGTATACTGTTTTCTGTGTTTTGACGAGTGTCCTTTTATGACTTGAACATGAAGAACTCTTATTTGGATTCTATAGTAGAAGAAGCTATCTAGATTCTGGGGCAATCATGTTTTAACCAGTATTAATAAGTGTTATTATCTCAGCTAATGAATGGATTATTATACAAAGTATGACTCTCTGAGGTCCCTGGAGTTTGCAGACTTCACAAAAAGACTAACTTCTGGAGACAACGTGATAATCAGTCAACCTTGAGACTAGACCTAGGACAGACTTTGTGCAACTGAATGACTCAGACTTTCTCTAAAGAACAGGACCTTTTACATCTGGCACATTTGCAAGTCAGATCTGAGCACTGGTATGTTCTGTGTGATTCTGATGTAAGGGTTACAGACAGTGGAAAGAAATTCTAACAATTATAGTTCTTTGGAGATCATATGATTTCATTTTCTTCATTGTCATTGAAGGCGCTCTAGAACAGAGAAGGATGTCATTTAGTAGACATGTGTAAGATGCTTTCTATGTCTAGGAAAGGAGCCTAGCAAGCTGGTATTTAACATTTCTTCTGAATCTGAAATGTGATGGTCTCAGTTAAGATATTTTTTGAGAACTTCAGCTTCTATGAAATGAGAAAAGGATAGTAATACTAATAAGATATAAAGATCACAAAATTAGAGAAAAGAAAGTTTGTGTGTGAAATAGAGAAAACATTTGTGTGAATTTACGAATGTGAGAGTATGTGTGAACCTGTGAGAAAGTGTATGCGGGTCTGTGAGTGTCTGTGTATGTGTGAACTTGTAAGTGTGTATGAATGTGAATATGTGTGATTGTGAATGAGTGAGAGATAGAATGTGTGTTTGTATAGAACAAATCTGCTGTAGGTTAGAAAAATGAATATTTGGCACACACACACACACACACACACACACACACACACACACACACACGTATATTAATACAATGGCATACATTTTGGAGCCAGGAATGAGTTAAGCTTCAAAAGCTCTTTTAAAAAGAAACTACAGTACTTTCCATTTATGAGCTCTTGCATGCTATACAGCTCCTGCATTGCACAAGCAAATATCTATTCTTTTAGCCATTTAACTGAAAGTAAAGACTTACGTTACATTTTTACTCTTTGACACATAGGAACAAAATGAGAAGCTGGACATCATAGGAACTCAAGATCTTTAGTTGGTTAAAAAGTGGTCACTTACAATCTCACTTTATAGTTACTAGCTGTGTGTACAGGTGCTCTGTGACTACCAAGAGGAAAAGAGGTGGCAGAGTATGAAGTTGGAGGGCAGATCAAGGTCAGAAACTGCTTCCAAAGGAGAATGAATGGAATCAAACTCACAGAAGAGGGGAAATAGATTCATAGTGGATAACTCAAGGAAAGAGGCCTAAGGTGGATGTTTATTTCTATATAAATGAAGAGATGTAGAAATTGAGAGAAATTTCATGAGTAACTCCCATTGAGTAATTTTTAGGTCTTCTGAGTAAGCTGCAATGTCAAGTGTGAAAGCCACTTGCCAGAAATGGCCATCAGACACTTAAAATACTACTGGTCCAAAAGGAAATCTAAAATATATACTAGCCACCAAATGCTATACTAAATATTGTTAAAGTATCAATTGGCAATATTTTGGCATTAAGTGAAGTAAAGAGAAATAAAAAGGCACAATGATAGTTCATTTATTAAAAGAATCTAAAAATGTGGCCAGTGGGAATGTGTGGTGCCCAGCCTCAATGGATACGTCTACAACAACACTCCTGTGCCTAAGGCACAGAGAATATTGTGTAAAATGTGGAAGAATGTAGAGGCCAGACAACCAGGAAGTTTGCTTGAGATTGGACCTGCTAGCTATGGCAAGGAAGCTACACCCATAAAATCTCAACAGCATGGTTGCCTAAATAAGACCAGAACAATGACATCACCAGTTGACATGTTGGTGTGGATGGGGGAAATTGTGCAGGGCTCCACTTTTAGATGGAAGAGCTATAAGCAGTTAACATCAGCTGAGAGAGGGTGAATCAGTCCTGATTGGTTTTCCAATACTGAGTGGTCAGCCCTAGAAACAAAGAAATACAGCCCCTCAATCATGGACTGGACCCACCAAAACCATGAATCATTTCCTTTTATAAAACAATCATCGAAGTATTTCCTTACAGTGGTAAAAACTGTTTAAAACAAATGTAGTTTCATATTTTTTTAACTCTATGACATCCTTAGAGATTGACAGGACTAGCACTTAGCTATTTGTGTCACTTGTATAAATTGAACAATCATTTTAGCTGGCCCATGCCTATGCTGTATATCTTGAATATCTAACCTACAAAAAAGAATGGTCCTTTAACAGCTGAATCTTGCCTTTCCAATTCACTTTCCTGAAAGGCTTATTATTTTTAAAAGATTTATTTTGATTTATGTGTATGTGTGTATGAGAACATATGTGCATGTGCTTGGGGAGTCCATTAGAGGACAGCTGATCCCCTGGATCTGGAGTTACAGTGAGATGTGAGCTACCTGATGAGAGTTCTAAGACTTTAACTCTGGTCTTCTGAAAGAGGGTGTGCTTTAGCCTTATCCATTTTTAATTTTTATATTAGCCAGCATTCATGCCCTTATTAACACACACACTCGCGTGTGCGTGTGCATGTGTGTGTGTGTGTGTGTGTGTGTGTGTGTGACAGGAGAGAGGGAGGGAGGGAGGGAGGGAGGGAGGGAGGGAGGGAGGGAGAGAGAGAGAGAGAGAGAGAGAGAGAGAGAGAGAGAGAGAGAGAGAAACTTTAGGAAAGCTACCAGTGGGGCAAAACACCCACAGCTGGAAAGATTGAGGCAGAAGCTCAAAAGTTAGAAATTTCGGTGCCTGTAGACTGTTGAGTCGACTTGTTTTTGTGTGTTGGCATAAATGGTGCCAAGAAGGAGATGAAACTGTATACCTGAATGACTGGTGATAGAAAATTAATAAGATTAACATTACAGGCGTGTTCTCTGTCACTGGAGAGACAGTAAGTTTGAAGTGAATGGGCAGCAGTGAAGCAGTGACAGAGTTCTTTCCAATACATGATTCAGCAAATCAAGAATGAGTTCCTTATCAGGTAATTTACAAATGGATTCATTTAAAACCATGTAGCTGACCCACTGTTAGAGTTCATTTTGGGGGAATAATATGAACCCAACAAGCAAGAAGGAATAACAGAATCATATATGACATACATGAGACACATATATGATATACATATATATTTATTTATTTATATATGTATATCATTATATATATATTTGTCTCCACTCTATTCTAGGATACTAATGTCTGATTGTGAAAACGGTAATACTGATTCCAGGAAAATGCAGAAAGGGAGGTTCTTATGCTTTTTTTTTTGCATTTCTCTGTAGTGATTCATTATGCACTTGGAATATAGAAAGACCTTCAGTTATATAATTAAGATTCAACCACTCACAAGCATTGATGGCCTTGAATTTTTTTTCAGTGTGTTAGTGAACATTTCAGCTTTTTTCTTTTTTAACTTTTCAGCTTCGTAAGTTTTTGTTTTTTGTGGAAATCTTTTCTTTATTTTTGAGATCAGAGTGAAAGTTTGGAAATATTTTTGGAAAAGAAAAATTATAGTTAAATATTGAGGATGAATGATAGTTGGTCAAATGTTCAGGAAGAGTTGGAGCCTTCTTGGAAGAGGAGAGTGGGGAGATAGATTTTGGAACTGTCAAGTTGCTGGAAGCTTAGCTTCACAGTCCTTGTGGAGAAAATGTAATCACAAGACAGGTCAAGGCAGAAGTTCACAGGTGTTGGTAGGGAGAATTCTAAGATGGCTTCTAATGACCTACACCCTTCTGTGACTTGTCCTTTTAGGTATGGAAGAAGCTTCCTGTTAACCCTAGCATCGAGGGGAGGGTATCACTTAAGTAATAATGTTTGGGGTTGGTGGACAAGGCACATGTAGGTTATTTGAACTGCAGATAACAAAAATATTTTCTGGTGCAAGTATGTTTCACGTAAGGAGCGAATGATTCCTTACTATTCAAATTATCTGGAAAAGGAAGCTTGAGCTTGTTCTGGCTGATACTTTGTGGCAGCACTATGATACTCTAGATTCCAGCTAGCTTGTATCTTAGACCTCTGATTTACAAACACTGAACAAAGACCAAGATAAAGAATCCTGTGTTACATTGTTAATTTAAAAATTTGTTACATAGTAATAGAAAACGGCCACTGCTGGCTTCCTCTTCTGTCCTCTGAACTACCTGGTGAAGTCTTGGTCACACTGGGAGACCAGAACAATATTCACATGTTAGCAGAGATTAGGAAGATAATACCATGAGAGTGTTTTCAAAATAGACCATTATGGAATGAAGCTGAGAGTGAAAAGATCCATTCTCCATACTTGACTGAGGAGGCATGGGAATAAGACACTAAAATAATTGGTCTATATGCTATGGGGATGATTATACACTAGTTACATACTACTATACACTAGTGTGTGTGTGTGTGTGTGTGTGTGTGTGTGTGTTTTACAGAAAGATAATTACAGAGTGAGATGGGTCACTATAAGATGTAATAAAGTCCCTGCCACAGTTAATGCTCAATATTTTGGTAGCAAGAAATGAGGATTTTAGGTAGCTTAAGGAAGAAAAATACATACCTATGTTTGGTAACATATTAGTGATATAAGTTTCTCAACAGTTTTTTCATTGACCTCTATATATTTGGTACCTACATCTCTCACATTCCCAACTGAGATTATATAGATGAAATAATTGAAGACATTTATGATTTACGAAACATTTATCTTCTCTTTGTAGAGGGTATTAATCTTCTATCTTAGTTTGAGCTAAATCTGTACACAGAGCTGATGAGAAATTTATTGAGCCCTAGGAATGAAAAACATCTTATTAAAATGTTGTTTTGATGGTTATGTGGATCCTTAGGAAGATGAAGCACTGAGTTTTTGCGTGAGAGGCCTCAGGTTCTCTCGCAGTTGCCCATGAAGCAACTGGGAACGAGGAAACCAAAGGATGTGATCAGTCAAGTTCATTTCACGGTTGCATTCTCAACACGTTGCCTAGTTTCCTGCAGAGCCTCACTATACAGAATATACTTTTGGAGTCACGTGTTAAGACGGCTAGCTGACTGTAGGCTTTCCGCGTAGACTTGAAAGCTGGCATAGGATGATGACAATCACACAGTTCTCTAGTAAACTGAAGAACTTAGAATAAGGTGTTTTCTTAAGGTAGATGCTATAGCCATGAAGAGACTAGCTTCTCTCATTAGCAGCTGAGTGAGGTGACTCATACATACTAGGCATTAGATGAATATTTTTTTTTAACCAGAATCATTATGGATCTTCCTGTGAATTACAGTGTTTCTAAGATTAATGCAAAGGTGGGAAAAATCCAGCCCCCTCACTGGAACCTGGCTTTTTGGCACTTTGTATTGAAACCACTCTGGACGTCACTGTGGGGGGCTGTGGATATGGCTGCTACGGTGGCTCCAGAAATACTGTGGTCACAAGTCTGGCTATGGATATAGCTGTTATAAAATATGTTATACATCATGCTGGTAGAACATCATTGTACAACATGTCTGTAAAGTGTTACAAGAGGTTGGATAGATCACTGAGCACTTGGTGCTCTTGTAGAGGAACCAAGTTAAGTTCCCCAGCATCCATATCAGGTGGCTTACAACATCCTGTAACTCCTGTTCTAGGGGGTCTGATACCCTCTTCCGGCCTCTGTGGCCATCTGTACTCATGTGCACACACCCATGTAGAGACATATATACAATACACATAATTAGAAATAAGATAAATCTTTTAAGAAGCAACGTATTTCAAGATTAACATTTCTCCACAAAAAGTGCCCCATTCTACCATTTCTGCATTCACACACAGGTTAGACAGCTAATTAATTTCAGAGAAGCTGTTGTTGAGAGAATATACATGCTTCCATTATGGGCATCAAAGACTGAAGATTGTTGATTATGTGCAAAATGCAAATTAATGTTTCTTGTTTCTCTTATTATGCTTTTTTGTGTGGTAAATAAATGCTTGAAAATAGTTGGAAAAATAATGCTTTTTCAGTCAGTGCATTTGATTTGTTTTGGCAAGAATTTGTGTCCTTTCTGTCCGTCATGAGTGACTGGAGCATCAGTGGGATTCTGGAAGGCTGAATAAGCACTGTGACCGTGGTAGTGGGAACCCAGTTCTACTTACTGCTTCTCTTAAGTTTCATACTTCCTACTCTTTCATCAGTACCACATGGTTTTGTTTAGTGCAGCTTGTAGTTGAATTTGTACATTTCCACATTTACATACATTTTTACACACATATATGAATGTACACATCTATATTTACATACATATTGTTGTGTGCCTTTTGCTAAGGAGAAACTCCAGATACAGCAGTCACAACAGACCCCACAGGTAGAACTTTCTGAATCTCAGACTTCCAAAGATTTCCTCATACATACTTGTCCAACAATATCTTCTTCCCTTCATTATCTCTACCACAAATCTAGGAATATCAATACTTCCTTCAATGTGTGCATGCAACCTCTCCTGAGAAAGCTTAAGTCTGCATTCATAATTAAAGATAAACGCTCACTGGGCGGTGGTGGCGCACGTCTTTAATTTCAGCACTTGGGAGGCAGAGGCAGGCAGATCTCTGTGAGTTTGAGGCCAGCCTGGGCTACAGAGTGAGTTCCAGGAAAGGCGCAAAGCTACACAGAGAAACCCTGTCTCGAAAACAAAACAAAACAAAACAAAAGCTCAAAGTTCATGTATCAAGGGATGAATTTGAAACTGAGGCAACAAGTTAAAAATTGTTATAGTTTTTCCTTTATGTTCTGGACCTATTGCTTGAGAGCAATCTTATCTATCTCCACTACTGATACATAAACTACTACAGAGAGCACTTGTCATGTATGGGATACTACATGTTGGTTATTGCCCACCCAAGAACCTACATGCCCTCTGTCTTCTATCCCATCTCTCCACTTAGTCTTTCTGTGATCCACTTTCCCAGCCCTCCAGGCAGAGACAGCGCTATCTGATGATCACTCACTCACCATCTGTGCTGTAGAGGAAGGTCTTTCTTCTTCAGTAACTGCATAAAAAGGTATTTTTTTGTGTATTTGTTGGGTTATTAATTTGCCAGGCTTATGAAAGTGTAATTGATATAAAGAATGATGCTATGAGATATTTGTACACAGTGTGAGGACATATTACTATGATTGGTTTGATAAAAAGCTGAGTGGCCAATAGGTAGGCGGGAGGTATGGGTGGGACTTCGGCAGAGAGAAAGGAAGTAGGAGATGAATCTAGGTGCAGGTCAGACACCAATGAGACATGGAGGGAGGTGGACACACAGAACGAAAGGAATGTAAAAAGCCAGGAGGCGAAACATAGATTAATGTAAATGGGTTAATTTAAGTTATAAGAGCTAGTGCGAAAAGGCTAGGCTAAGGCCAGGCTTTCATAATAAATAAGTCTCCATGTTATTATTTGGAAGCTGGCTGGCAGGACAGAGAAAGACTCATTACAGAATCACACTTACTTAACATATTTAACTTTGGAGGTTTGGATAAATGACTACATCCACAGATTCATCATGACAACCAAAGTGCCAACACAGTCATTAACTCCAAAAGTTTCATGTTTTTGTTTGATTTTTAATACAAGAATATGCAAAATTATTGTGGGTAAATATATTTGGTGGATATTATTTTGAAGAGGACACAAAAGAGGATTGAGAAATGGCGTGCAATGACAGGATCTCATGACTTGACATTTGTGAACTCACATATTTATTTTGGTGGTGAAAAATAATTTAAAACCTACTTTAAAATTATTTTATTTGAGGGGTGTGTGTGTGTGTGTGTGTGTGTGTGCACATGTGCAAGTGTGCTCATGGTATTTGCAGTGCTCATCAAGGCTAGAAGAGGGTCTGATCCCCTGGAGTTAGAGTTATACAGATGGTTGTGAGTCACCATATATGAGTGCTAGGAGTTAAATTCAGGTCCTCTGTAAGAGCAGTAGGTCTCTTAACTGCTGAGCCATCTTTTCAGACCCCTAACGCCCACCTTTTGGCAATGATGAGATCCATTCTTATATAAGCACCATTCTTTTGGCAAGGCATTAAAGTTTGTCCATCATAACTAATTGAAAATTTATATGTTTTCATTAAAACTTTTCTTCTTTCAACCGTCATCCTCATCTAAAGTAAATATTGATTGTTACTATTTCTCTGAGGAGCTCTGGTTTACAGCATAGACACCAGAGTGCTCTGACTAAGCTTATAGAGTTGGTTTTAGGAAATGGGTTTAATTATACTCCAACAATGAAGTTGTTTGGATGGGTAAAGATCCTCCCTGTAAACAGAGTCCATTGTGACTACTTATCTGATCATTATAAATGGTAAAATTTTAAATAGAACAAACAGGGGATTTTAACACAAAGACTTGTAATAAAGAAATTACAACTTGAGGAGCAGAGAACTGACAAGCTCCTGACAAGCTTGTGATGGCAACCTGTAATGTGACAGCTACCCTCTTTTTTTTTTTTTATTAATTTTAGGTTCATAATAGAATCTTGATAACTGTATTACAATACCTCCCTGGAATATTTATACAACAGGTTCAGCACCCTGTTTAAGATCTCTTCAACATTTTCAGAGAACAGAAGTTTTATATTGAGTTGTAGCTAGAGTTTTCCTGGTCCTGCCTGGCCCACAGTCAGGACAAATCTCTCTCACCCGCCAGTCCCACAGCCGCTCAGACCCAACCAAGTAAACACACAGAGACTTATATTACTTATAAACTGTATGGCCGCAGCAGGCTTCTTGCTAACTGTTCTTATATCTTAAATTAACCTATTTCTATAAATTTATACCTTGCCACATGGCTCCTGGTTTACCAGTATCTTACATGTTGGTACTCATGGCGGCGGCTGGCGGCTGGCAGCGTCTCCTGACTCAGCCTTCCTGTTCCCAGAATTCTCTTCTCTGCTTGTCTTGCCTATACTTCCTGCCTGGCTACTGGCCCATCAGCATTTTATTTATACAGAGCAATGTCCACAGCATTGAGTCTCACATGTATCATAGTTATGGGGTTTCATGGTCTGGGAGGTTTTTTTTTTAAATACTAAAACTGAACTTCTATATGGCTGGTATCTTGTTGATTAGAGGATCTTCAGGTTAGAGGCCACTTCTGCATCTATAGTAATTGAATCAATGTTAAGACAAAAAATTTCCTGTTGTGTAATGAAAGATGTAAAGGTGCATACTGATCCCAGCCCAGCAGACTCCCAGGGCAGAAACATTTAAAGAATACTCGTAAGAAACATTCACTAGAAACCCTTATCATGGAATCAGTTGATGAAGACAGCATGAAGTTAAAGGCAAAGATGAAAATAGAATCCCAGGAAAGTCAACCACCCACACACATCACATCTGAAGAAACCTATCAAAGCAGTGGCATTAAATATCCTACTGAAATGGTGTTTTGGAGCCGAGAAACGAGAGTAGGGCCAGGAAAATTAGAAGGGATGGTTCAACCAAGAAGGTTCTCATGAACGATGTTCCACATATATTTTTTTTAGTATTTAGTCTGAAAACACTTAAAATCAGTTCTTCCAGAAATGTCTGTAAATATGATTCCTGGTTATTTACCATGGTCAGCATGTGCTGTGCAATAGGGCTCCAAATAATGTTCCTTGTACTTAGAACTCCAGTATTTATCCTACTGATTTATGAGCATGGGAAGTTTATCCATGCTCTGTTGTCTTCTTCCATTTCTTTTTAAATGTCTTAAGTCTTTACTATACAATTCTTTCACTTGCTTTGATAGTTACTGATAAATTGTGAAAAGTACTGTTTGTCTGATTTCTTTCTCAGTATGTTTGTCGTTTGTATATAGAAAGACGATTGATTTTTGTTTGTCAATTTCATATCCTGCTGCTTTTGCTGAAACAATTTGTCAGCTGTAGAAATTTTCTGGTAAGGTCTTTGAAGTTCCATATGTATAAAATCATATCGTCTGCAAATAAGGATAATTTGACTTCTTCCTTTTTTTATTAGTCTCTATTTGGCCTTTTTCAATTGTCTTATTGTTGTAGCTAAGACTTTCAATATTATGTTGAACAGGTATGGACATCATTGTCTCGTTCCTGGTTTTAGTGGGAATGCTTTGAGTTTCTCTCTGTTCAGAATGATGGTGGCTGTGGGACTGCCGTAAATTGGTTTTATTATGTTGAGCTGTGTCCCTTACATACTTAGTCTCTTAGAACATACTCTTTGATCAAAATCTTTCATTTACCCATCCACTCCACCCATATGGAAGTAGTCACTGTTGGCTACTTATATTTTAGAGAGAAGTAATTATATTTATTTATATACTGAATTAGTATGAGTGTACTTTGAGTAATTGCCAAGATTGACTAATGTTTAAGAATTTGATTTAAGCGAAGCACAACAATAAAAAAATTGAGCCAAGACATTGTCAACCTTTTAGGTGGTAACTCTTGGAAATATTTGTCAGTGAATGATAAGACTAAGTCTCATTTTGTAACTGATGCATGAGGAACTTAATAGAAAGAGTTCATTCAGGGAATGACGTAGTAAGTCTTCCTTCAGAAAGAACTGAGTTATAGCTGTAGATGCAGGTTCAAAACTCAAGTCTTTGTCAAAACTCTAGGAAAGGTAATTTGGACTGATTTGCATGGTGAAAACTAAGTTGATGCAATGATTCTTCCTCAACAGCAGTTAATGGGGATCGTTAATGACTCTCCTTACCATTAATGAGGGTATACAGTCGATATTTCCAAAGACCTTGAAAAACACAATCACAAACACATGCTAATTGGTCACACATATTTGGTGATGTGTGCTATGTTGTGTCATGGTCATGAACTGACTTTATAGAGGATAAGTTATAGTTTCCTAAGCTTTGCTGTTCAGAAAATGTATTATTATTATTATTTGAATGCTTGTTTGAGTTCCTAGGGTAGTAGTAAGTAAACTGTGAATTC
>CABHPH010162790.1:462-16411 GCA_902168325.1 Peromyscus nudipes | reverse complement strand
TGGCTATGGCTCAGGCTATGGCTGTGGATATGGTTCTAGGTACGGCTGTGGATATGGCTCTAGTTGTGGGTCTGGTTCCAGATATGGCTGTGGCTATGGCTCTGGCTATGGCTGTGGATATGGCTCTGGGTGTGGTTATGGTTCCAGGTTTGGCTATGGATATGGCTCTGGCTGCTGCAGCTACAGAAAATGCCGTTCTTCATGCTGCTAGTTCCAACCACAATTCCTCCTTCACTCTGGGAATGAGCAAAGTAAGAGCAAGCTGAACTAGAATTGCCATCCATCCCCTGCAAGCCCAAGCAATGACTGAAAACTGTGTTCCAGGCAGCTGAAAACATCTCACAATACGCGGTTGCTCCTGTTATAAACTGAAGAGTCTGGCTCATCACGAAGATGGATTTTATTTTCCTGGGTTTTGGACTATAACTATCTTTTTGAACCTGTGATGCAGCTGTCTTCACAAGCACAGAAGAAATGTACAATTGGAATATACAAATGTGGGGAAAATGCTGATTTCTGAATAAAATAATTTATTTGCCATGAAGTCTGGATTCTTCCGTCAGCATTATCTTTAATTATTATATACTTGAAAACTATTAATTGAAAACTAACATTTTTGAAATATGTGAAATAAGAAGTCTTAGAGTGCATAAAATATGCCAGAACCCAAATCACTGGAAAGGACTAGGATCTTTCTTCCTGCTGCTGCTATATTACTTTTATGTTCATGTTTCAAAGAGGGTGATAAATGTGACCCACATTTTGTTCATGTTCTAGGCATGAAAACAAGAATGGTGGATGGTGAGGGCAATCAAAGCTTACTGAGAACCTAGGTTTACATTGTTTGGAAAAGGAGCTGCCTCTTTTCTGCTCATCTCTATTTGGCTAATACACACTCCTGTGGCCACTCGCAGTTAAAGGCGGCTGAGCAGAGGAGGTCTGTGAGCAGCTACTGTGTCAGCCATCCAGCTGTGTTCTGAAATCTAATAGATTTGGGGTTCTGGGGAGAAGAACAAAGATCTAAGTGAACAAAAGTTTAAGTAGTGGACAGGTGACTGATGGGAATTCCGACTGTGCAGGCACACACTTGTGTCACATACAGGGTAGAAGAGTGAGCTGAATAAACCATCCCTTTCCCATTAGATTATTGTTCCCACGGGCTTTTTGTGCCCTTTCAAATGTCACTATTTTTCTTGCAATTTTGTTTTGATTTCTATTCTTTTCCCCATCAGCCATTCACAACCATCTTACAATTTATTCTACCACATTTCAACACCCGCCAGCTGGTCCCCAGAGAAACGATCATTCTATAAGTTGCATATGCCTACTATGCGAGTATGAAACCCGGAAGCCTCCAAATGTGAAAGGGTTTGTTTGTTGCCCACTGGAAAATTCTACACTGCAATAATCTATGTTGTGCAGAAAAATATTAGCAACAAAGAAAAACATTGGCTTCACACTATGTGTGCTAGGATTATTTGGAATGCAATGAGTTCTCTGTCTAGATATGAATCCCATTTGTATGACATCTTATTTTGTGTAGATAAATATTGAACAATGCAAAATATATTAGTGCTAGTGGGTAAGGGACATTTTAATCTCCTCTGTGCATTTCAGGTGATGAAAGCATATTGGTTATCTCTGAAAATCTTTTTTATCATTAAGCATTCTTTGTCTTGAGAGATTCATCTTTGCTACCACGTGCCCATTTGGGATAGACATTTATAAATAGGAGGGGTTTATGATAAAGACAATTACATCCTGTACTTATCTATATTTGTTATTTCTATTTGCGTCATGGTTCTCCACATGTTGCAGACACAGAAATTTGCCATTCTATAATCATAAAGAGTCATAAAAATCTACCCTCTTTTGCTCTTACCACAGAACTGCTAGAAATGTTCAGAGAGTGAAAGACTTTGAAACAGTCAACCCTAAATGGGAGGTCTGTATCCCCTCAAGGCTCATGGACCCATGTAGAAAAGGAGGCAAAAAGATCATAAAAGCTAGAGGTGATAGATGGCTCCAAGGAAATCATGTCTTCCAGACTCCATAGGACTGATGCACATATGAACTAACAGAGACTGTGGCAGCACACACAAGGCCTGTACTGGTTCAAACCAGATGTGATTCCAGTACTGAGACAAGGAAGTGGACACAAGATCCTGTTCTTAACTAAGAAGCTATCTAAAATAGATACCCACCAGCAAAGGAAAAATTAGTTTTCTCCAATGGAGTCTCACTGTATGTATTATCTACATTTCAGAATAGGGCCAATGCCCAGAAGTATTTCACCAACACAAAGTGAACTTATTTTATTTTTGTCTTTCTTTTCTTTTTTTTTTGGTGGGGGTTGGTATTTTGCTTGTATATTTTAGTATCTGTTTCGCTGGATTTCTTTTTGTGTGTTTCTTTTCTTTTAAAGAAAAGAGGGGAAAAGGTTGTGTTGGTAGAAAGGTGGGGATGATTCTTGAGAAGTTGGAGGAGAGGAAAAGATAAAAATATTTTATGAAAACATGTAAAAAAGCCAAAAAATTCTACATTTTACTTATTTGTTAAAATATTTATGTTTCACATTTGGATCATTAACCTCCAAGAAGCTTCCTTTTTATATTTAATTTCAGTTTCATATCTATCTATGTTGAGGTTTTCTCTGTATCATCTGCTAGGCAGCAAATCATTTCAATTGACTGGCCATTCCTCTTTTATGTGATGACTCTGTGTTACTAGTGTGTTTTCACATTTGTCTCTAACTGCATATTAAGCTCTCTTCATTTTATGCATATTATTCATATCATGAATAATTTGCATATTTATATATATTAAAATTTACTTTTTGTGTATGATGTGGAATTAATTACCACTGAAAAGAATTACATCAACTGTTAGAATTTAATGCAAAATACTCTTCACAATATGAGAAGTTTCAGAAATGTTTAGAGGAGTGTAAAAACAGAAGAGCTTCCCTTCATGTCTTGTCATGAAGTGATTCAAGTGTTGGGATCTCTACTTATTGTAAGGCTGAGTAACTTTTCACACTCAGAATGCATGCTTAGTTAATTAATCCTTCTCAATCACTTCTAGATTCTGTAAGGGAAAAATAAATAAAAAACACATTCTAAAAAATAGAATAAGGACTATGTGTTCAGCAAATCAAGGAAAAATGATGCCCAGTTATTTGTGGATTTATGAGGAATAAATATTACATTTGTGATGAACTTTGAAGTAACCTACCTCCATCATTTATAGGTTTCAATTAATAATTAAATAATCTAAGTAACAGCAGCAGTATCTCCATAGCCATAGCTTCGATCAAAATGATTAGAATTATCTAATCACTAACACTCAGTGCTTAACTAAGTAATAAGACATCACTCAACTCTTTGCTGCCCAACAGAAACTCATTTCATAATTAACAACATAATCTATTAAAAGTGAATTTATGTAAGTTGCAAACAATAGCAAGTGAGAAGATATTATCATGAGAAATAGACAGAAATATAAAACAGAATGAAGAATGTTGCATATTTTGATATGGGGATTCCTTAATAGAAATAGATAATAATTACCATTAGTATATCCCAAAATCAGAGCAGGCAAGATATATTAATCAGGCACAATAGGATATATGCAGAAGACAGTATTTGTAGTGACCCTTTCCATTCTCTGGATCCTACAATCTTTTCACACCCTCTTTTGTGATTATGCTTCCTGGGCATTTAAGAGGAGTGATACAGATGTTTCATTTAGGGCTGATCACTCAACTGTCACTTCTCCTTATCAAATATTTAAAGGTCTAAAGTAAAAGCATTTATAACATTTCCAGAGAATTGAAGAGTAGGGGATTCTGCCATATTTGTTATTTGTTTAATGAGTCCAGTGGTTTTGTTGTTGTTTTTTGTTTTTATAACCAAAGCAAGTTAGAGTATGGTAAGCAAACAAGATAAGAGGCTAGCATTTTTGATGCACACAGATGTGGAAATCTTCTACAGTTAGCAAACCAAAATCCATAAGACATCATGAGAGTCATTTCCCATGAACAAGTGGAATTTTTCCTGTTATGGAAGGATGGTTTGCTACACTTGAATAAACAACAATACACACCATATTAAACAATGAAAGGCAAAACTCACGTAATAATAGTACCAGATGTAGAAAAGACAATTAGAAATACTTGTCACAGTCTACAATAAAAAACGCTCAATTATTTTGATCTGTAATCAGTTTACTTGAACACATTAAAGTGTACATACCGTGTCTGATGCTAGCATTATATTCAACAGGGAAAATCTGAAGCCTTTCCTAAAGGATGCCCATTCCTGCCATGCCTGCTCACTGTAGTACTGTAGCAGGTGACTGAGTTGTATGGTCTGAGGAAAGAAAAGTAAGACATCAAGACAGAAGGAAAGGGGCTGTATTATTCATTATCTCCCCCATCCGTGCGTATAACATGTGCACATATGTTTGCTACATGTAGAAAGGAGAAGATAGTTTTTAGTGACATTCCATTCCCTTTTGGGGGGATAGGGTCATCTCACTGGCCTGGGGTTAAGCTTGTGAGCTTCAGGGATCCCCCTCTCTCCAGTTCCCCCTTACTGGGTTAGGCTTTTGTACCACCATGTCTTTTGTTTTTGCTTTTGTTGTATGGGTAGCCTCCTAGCCATATACATGGAACCAGATGACAATATCATCTGACCTCTCTTCCTTCATCATAGGCTGTCACTTATGAAGCCTTTTCTGATCCCATGCCTGTTTCCACATTGCACTGCTGATCATCACTATGTTCCTGGGAGGTTAGTCCCACTTTTCTAATGACTACACAGCAAGGCGTGTTTGTTTGCGTATTTGTTCATCAGCCTTATGGAGACATCACTCATATAAAGTGTGTGAATGTAATGCATATAAATTCCTGACTTTAGAGCTATGCTTGCACATGCAAATCTGTCACATGCAATTAATCAAACATATTAATCCCTGTCAAATTTCCTTATTCTGCTTTTTTTTTTTTAAATCATGACAGGAATATTTAACATGATAGCTGCTTCTCACGGATTTCAAAGTGCCAAGTACACTAGTGTGGACTGTAGCACAGATCTCAGTCCATTTGTTAAATGGGAATGATGCCTTTCATAAAGTTCCATCCTGTCAGCATTTGCTAGACTTTCTTAGATGACCATATTCGTAATACATTTAAATTCTTATCTTTCATGGAATAATGATTTTGTGTTGAATTGTCTGTTACTGTCTCATATGTGGCTTTCAACTACTGACTAGACTTAGCATTATTCGAAGATTTTTATACTGAGGTGTGAGTGTGTGCATATGACAGCTGAGCCAGGGGTAGTTCACATTTACAGTGTGCAAAAGAGTGAAAAAGGTTCAAGGTAGAGATCCTCCAGTGATGGCCAACACGGGAATGTTCAAGATTGCTAAGAATGAGAGAGAAGTAATTTATGGAAACCCATCACTATAGAAACAGTGGGAGAAAAAGATAATTTTAAGCACATAGTTTTTAGATAAGAGTAGAGATCTCCTATAAGTTATGGCCATTTATGGAGACTAGATCATATGCATACTTAATAAACATGCTTCTGCCCCTTGGCCAAAACCACCTTTTATAGATGCCTTGAAGCACACAGCATGGTTATTTGCTATAATAACCACTCCAGGCAACAAGACACTAAGTCACTCTGCTTCTAGTTGTATTTCCGTACCATTTGATTGAGATGTCATTTACATATGCACTCCACTCATCCAGAGTAATTCTTATATATTAATCACAGTGTATAAGGAAGCATGGAAACACTGACCAAATCTAAGTGTAGATAGAGTAATCTCACAAAAATTGACCTGCTTAAATTTTTTTTTCCACTCAATTTGTCTAAAAACTGAATAAGTAACTTACTGAACCAAAACATTTTCAACTCTCCACATGGAAACTTTTGGATCTATTCACCTTTAAATTGCATGAGATAAATATACTCAGAAGCTGATGCATAGGAATTTAATAACATGTTTTAAAAGAGAAAGAAAGAGAAGTACATAACCCACCTACAGAAGGACAGACAGATGAGATCTCCATAAGAGGGGAGGAGGAAGCTTTAAAAGTGGTTGTAGCAAGTTAAAGTATACTTCTTTGTCCAGAATCCATGAAAAGGAATTTAGAGATTTGTTGATGGGGAGGATGAATCACGAGGAAAGGAGAACAAGACACAGAGTGAAGCTCCAGCTGTCACAGTTGGTGATGCTCTTAACTCTAAGTACACAGCATGTGATAACAAGGACTTCAATAATATAGTGAAAAACACATCTTCACAGGTTCCACATAAACTGGTGACGTTTTCTGTTATGTCATGGTCGTAAAATGACTTTCTGGAGAATAAATTATGATGCGTAAGTTTGAGTGTCCCGAAAATATTTCTTTAAATGTTTGTGTGAGTTCCTGAGAAGTAAATTGTGAATTCCTAACATGACTGTTCAGGGGATGAGTTCACTTCAGGAACGTGGCTGTGAAAAGAGAGAGGAGCCCATGTGATGGCATGAGCCATCCAGTCCTGTAAGTATATAAAGGTCTGAAGAGACTGGATGGTAGCTTCACTTCAGAAATATCTGACCTCTCAACTGAAACTTAAACCTCTCAGCACCATGTGTTGCAACTATTACAGAAACTCCTGTGGAGGCTGTGGCTACAGCTCTGGCTGTGGCTCAGGCTCTGGCTGTGGATATGGCTCAGGCTATGGCTGTGGGTATGGCTCAGGCTTTGGCTGTGGATATGGTTCCAGTTATGGCTGTGGATTTGGCTCAGGCTATGGATGTGGATATGGCTCTGGCTGTGGATATGGCTCCAGGTACGGCTGTGGATATGGCTCTGGCTGTGGATATGGCTCCAGGTACGGCTGTGGATATGGCTCCAGGTACAGCTGTGGATATGGCTCTGGCTGTGGATATGGCTCCAGGTATGGCTGTGGATACAGCTCTGGCTGCTGTAGCTACAGACCTCTTTGCTACAGAAAATGCCACTCTTCTTCCTGCTAGTCTCCAGGGCAATTCTTCCTTGACCTTGGGAACAAGTACTGCAAGAGAAAGTCCAACTGGAACCTCCATCTCTTTACTGTGAGCTCAAGGAATGACTGACAGCTGTGTGTTGATACCTGGGAACATCTCACAATATGTGTTTACTCCTGGTATAGCCTGAATACTTTCAGCCCATCATGGAAGATGGATTTGATTTTACTGGGTTTTGAAGTGTAAACCCCCACAATCATCTCTTGGAGCCTGTGCTGCCTCTGTCTTCAGAGGCACAGAAGAAATGTCCAGTTGGAATATATGAATGTGAAAAAATGCCAGTTTCTGAATAAAATAAATTATTCACTAAGAAGTATAGACTCCTTTATGTAATTGTGATCATTAATTAATAGAGTATTGAAATTAAATAACTGAAATATAATGTGCTTTGAATTACGTGAGATAAATCGCATAGAGTTGGCAGGTGATTTTATTAATAAAGTGTCCCCATATGTTCCCAAGTCCTCCACACTGTCCTTACCTAAATAGTCCAAGAGTTCCCCACCTCAACTTTTCTTCCCTTAGGGCATTGGCTGTATGATAATCTCTTTCTAATTTCCAGGTGGTTCTTGGTACCCTAAGTTAAACACACAACTCTAAAGAGTTGAGCAAGTATGTATCAGTAGGATGTAGAGTCCTTTGGATATATGCCCAGGAGTGGTACAGCTGTGTCATAATGTAATTTACTTCCGAAAACCTCCACACCCACAACAATCTCTCTAGAGACTATACTGGCTTATACTCCAGCCAACAGTGATCAAGGTTTCCTCTTTCTCCACATTCACCCCAGTTATTGTTGTCAGTTGATTTTTTATTTTTATTATGAACAGTGTAACAGGAATCTTAAAAGTTCTTATTAATAGAAAACCCAGAGCCAGATATTGGGGTGAAAGCTGAAAGATCAGAGAAGTAGAACAGCCAGCCACTAGCTTAACTCTACAAAATCCTCAGCCTCAAGAGAGTAAATTCTTGTTTTCTCATGCCTTATATACCGTTCTCTACCCAGACATCACTTCCTGGAATTACAGGCATGTATGCTCCCCAGTACTGGGATTAAAGGTGTGTGCCACCATGGCTCTGTTTCCAGTGTGGTCTTGAGCTCACAGAGATCCAGACAGATCTCTGCCTCCTGAGTGATAGGATTAAAGGTGTGTGCCAACACTGCCTAACCTCTATGTCCAATCTAGTGGCTGGCTCTGTCCTCTGGTCCTCAAGGCAAGCTTTCCTAGGGTACACAGTATATCACCACAGGTCAGTCATTAAGACTGAGATGAGAGGCAATCTCAAAGTAATTTTAGTTTGATTTCCCTGATGACCAATGATTTTTACACTTAAAAAATATTTATTTGGCACTTGTATTTTTTTGTGGAATTTATGGTCATATTAAAAGCCTATTCTTTTGGATTGAATTTCTTTGTTTTTCTTGATACATTGGTCTTTGAGTTCTTTGTACATTCTGGATATTAATCCTCTGTTGGATGTATGGTTTGCCATGACTTTTCTCCCATTCTATAGGCTTTCTCTTCATTATAATGACTGCATCCTTTTATAAACAAAAGCTTTTTGATTCCTTAAAAGTAGAAAAATATCTTTAAAAATAATATGGGATGATAAAGATAGCCAAAATGATCTGAATCAAAAAGACTAAGGCATTATCATACCTGATCTCAAGTTATACTTGAGCAAAAAACAAACAAACAAAAAACCAAGCCACAAACAGTGGTGGGACCATGGAGTCAATGGCTGCTGCTCCAAGTTGCTGGCTTCTTCTCATCGTGTTGGTGACTGCGGTGATGCTGCTACCTGGGACAAAGGATTTACTACTACTGTTTGTTCAGAGAAGAATTGCCAGGACCCTCGTGTTACAAGAAAGCATGGGCAAAGGTCAGTTTGGAAAAGTTTGGCAAGACAAATGGTGGGGAGAAATTGCTGTGAAGATTTTCTCTTCTAGGGAAGAACGTTCATGGTTCCGAGAGACAGACATTTATCAGACTGTGATTACTCCAAACCACAGAGGAGGCAAAAAAAAAAAAAAAAAAAAAAAAAAAAAATCTGCAGGGAACCATGACCACGCCTAACAGTGACTTTGGAATCTTCAAAAGGATGATGGGACCTCACAACGATGATTCCACATGGACTACGGTAAAGCTATTAAGCTGATTAATACCAAGGAAAGATCGACTTTGGAGTACAAACTGTTTAGGACAATTTCGAGATGACTAGCTGAGATGATCCAGCCTGACAGACTACTTGAGCAAGGACTTATGACAAGCCCTGAACTTTCCTATTATGCAGAGACTGGACAAATGATACAGGACTTGACAATTAACCCAAAAATTTTCTTTTCAAGATTCCCTAAAGATATCTTCACCCCAGAAAGAAAAAAGAAAAAGGGAAAATAGATATGAGATAGATCATCGAATCTACTCTGAGAAAAAAGATAAAGAAAAATAGGATAAATAGGTAGATCACTGAATCTACACTGAAGAAAAGGGGGAAGATATAAAAATGACAAAAGGTAGACTACTGAATCTATTATGAAAAGAAAAAAGAGAGAATATGGATATGATAAGATAAAAAGGGAGATTATGGAATCTACTTTTAAAAAGGAACTACTTGTTTTAAATAAGATAAGTAATGAAAATTTTTTGGTCTGAGTTTATCAGATGTTACTGGACTTGACATTGTTAATATAATGGACTAGACATCTTTAATGTAATCTTGACTATATGTATTGTATATACTTATTGGATAGTTTTTCTTGTATTAGTTATAAGCTTTTTTAATTTTAGACAAAAAGAGGAAATGTGGTGGTATTGTGTTCCCCAAAATATTGTGTATGCTAATAAACTTATCTGGGGTCAGAGAACAGGACAGCCACAATATTAAACATAGAGGTTAGGCAGTGGTAGCATACGCCTTTAATCCTAGCATTCCAGAGACAGAAATCCCTCTGGATCTCTGTGAGTTCAAGGCCACATTGGAAACGGCCAGGCACGGTGATACACACCTTTAATCCCAGAAAGCCACACCTTTAATCCCAGGGAGTGGTGGTAGAAAGCAGAAAGGTATATAAGGCGTGAGGACCAGAAACTAGAGGCATGCCCTGGAGAGGCATTTGGTCTGGTTAAGCAAGACCAGCTGAGGATCCAGCGAGGTGAGATAGCTGTGGCTTATTCTGTCTCTCTGACCTTCCAGTGTTCACCCCAATACCTGGCTTGGGTTTGATTTTATTAATAAGAACTTTTAAGATTCATGCTACACACAACCATGGTACTGGCACAAAAACAGAAATGTAGATCAATGAGACATAACAAAAGACCCAGGTCTAAGTGTGTGCTGTTACAGCCACCTGAATTTTGACAAACACTTCAAAATTATACACTGGAG
This sequence comes from Peromyscus nudipes, assembly GCA_902168325.1. Lineage (NCBI taxonomy): Eukaryota > Metazoa > Chordata > Mammalia > Rodentia > Cricetidae > Peromyscus > Peromyscus nudipes. Next base: position 5,956 of record CABHPH010162790.1, on the reverse strand, counting down.
AGAATACAGCATTTTTTTTTCCAAGACAGGGTTTCCTTTGTGTAGCTTTGCGCCTTTCCTGGCTCTCGCTCCGTAGACCAGGCTGGCCTCGAACTCACAAAGATCTGCCTGCCTCTGCCTCCCGAGTGCTGGGATTAAAGGCATGCACCACCACCGCCCGGCAGAAGACAACATCTTTAACAAAGTTCCGGGAAAACTAGACAGTGGCTTAAAGAAGAATGAATCTAGAACCGTAGCTCTCATCCCGCACAAAAACCAGCTCCAAGCGGATCAAAGACATCAGTGTAAAGCGTGAAACTCCACAGTGTGAGAAGGGCAGGGAGGAGTGCACTACCGTGCACAGGCACTTGTAACAACTTCGTAAACAGGACTCTGGTTGCTCAGAAATTAAGGCCGGCAATTGACCGCGCTGACCTTCCGAAAGCCAGACACCTTCTATATCCTTCCCAGTCTCCACTTTGAGGGGCTCGCCTGTGGGTCCGGGCTTCTCACCGCCTCACTCCTCCACTCTTGGTTGACAGCACCCTCAGTGGCGGTCCTGCGCTTGCTCCCCTTTGACTGAAGAACGAGAGAGAATATTTTGTGGTTTCTAAGAGCTATAATTAATGTACCAAAGCTGCCCATATGTAATGTATATAATTTGTCAATCTGAATACATCCTTGTACCTCTGAAATCATGCTTATAAACTCAGTCATAAACATGTCCATCACCTTTCAAGACTTCTTCATGTTCTGTTTTGCATTTTTCCCCTTAGGTGAAGAAGCAGTTAAGATGGTAACTACATTTTCCTGTTAAGGGCACAATGCCCTACTGTTTGGCACGGCACAGCAGTTTCTAAATTCCTCAGGCGAGTATCGTTCTTGTCTGGTTTTCCTTCTTTGAGGATTCCTCCAAACCCAGAGATTCTGATAAATTTTAGTTTCCTTTTTGCTACAGATGGATAATTTCATATTTGTTTGATTAAACTGCTGTGCTGTTTTGTGTCTCCAGATTGGACCCAGAGGGGTGGGATATTTCAGACTTAGGAGACAGACACATTACTGTTTATATCAAGGCCAAGTCCAGGGTAACGTAGCAGATTTACTGGTGTGTAATTTGAGATATGCAAATGGAGGGCAGCACATTGACATGAAACTCAAAATTCCAAGCAGCTGTCAGTAAATGGCAGGTCTTGGGCAGACCTGTCCGTATGGAATCACTCCTGTGAGTTTATACCAACTTGGAAGTCTTGGTAATTTATAAGTAACACAGAAAGATTGACTGCCATTAATATCGTGATTGTAAAATATCCAATGAAAAGCTGGGTAAGTAAATATTATCAAAATGCTGTTAGGGACTGAACACTGGGTTGATTTGTTTTGCAAGAATATTGTTGAGTATATTTCATGTCTGGGCTATAAAATGAGGTAGAAGACAGCCTTGAGCTCTATAGTGAGCCCCTGAATCAAAACAAACAATAAACCAAAAAGTTGTTGACTGAAGGCATCTACAACACTCCAAACTGAAACTTAGGAGAATTTCTTTTTGTGTTTAAATAGTAAATCTCTGTACAAAATGGATATATTTCTTTTAGTAGTCTAACATTTCTTTTTCCTTTTTTTTTTTAACTCCAATATGAAAGTGATGCTGATAACCTCTCTGGAAATCTTTCCTTTAGAGAGAAGGGTAAGATTTTAAGGAGTGGAGGTGATATGCTGAACTTTTCAATTCTTGATCAGTAAAACATAAATAGTATTTTAGAATGGTTATGATAGATGTACGATAGTTTTACTAAAGGGAACAATAACCAAGATGAATAAATTTAAGAAGAAGGAAAAATACTAATAGTAGTAAGTCAAGCATCTTTGTAATATAACATTTCCATGACCCTGAAGAGGCGAATAATTAACACACATGCATCAGAGGCCACACATTGTCATGTTCATAAACGGTTTCCTAATTTAGTTATTCTCCTTGCCCAATCTTTTCCTGCCTCTTATTTATAGCTATGCTGTAACTTGTATGTACTCACCTGTTTCAGCCATTTCAAACCTTAACAGAGTTGGTCACGCTATTTCAAGTAAATGATACTATTTAATGCATTTTTTCAAACCCTCTTTCACTTAGTATTACTTGTGTTGAAAGTTCCATCATGGCTATCATTTCCACAGGTAGATCCTATATTGAAGCTGCAGCATGCTGGTCCATGAGGCATTAACTATGAGTTTGCTCTTTGTTACTGCAGATATGGTCATACCTGCCATGGGCTTCTTTCTATCACAATTTTGCTGCAGTGAACATATGTTCCCTGGGAGTATCTGTGATACTCAACCCAATATATGACTTGAAGCAGAATGTGATTATTCAACTTTACTGCACATTCCAGTCAATGCTCTGACACTGCATTTTCTCACTTCTACATATATGCATATAAACATCTCTTATTGCTTTCTTGAGAACTGAAAGGCATAATATAATCTTTTAATTTATGTATCTGTGTTTAGTAATGACTTTGAACATTAAACATTCTTTTCCCAGCAACATTAACCTTTCTTAGTCTCCTCCATATTTCTCCAGGGGAGTTCTGGATTTTAAAAATTGATTTACAGAAATTCTTTGTAAATCCCCTTATTATTTTTAGATATTGCAAATATCATCATCCAGACAATCATTTGCTTGCCTATATCTATAATGTAGTTTACACAACTGGAGAAAAGTGTTAACCACATGACTTATGTGACTTGGTAATTTTGTTTAGAAAGGTGACCCTCACTCTTTATGAAGGGGATTCTACACATTTTGGCAATACATACAGACACACTTAAGTGTGTGTGTGTGTGTGTGTGTGTGTGTGTGTGTGTGTGTGCGTGCGTGTGTGTGTGTGTGTGTGTGTGTGTGTGTGTGTGTGTGTATGCCACATGTGCAGATACCATGGAGGCTATAATAGAATCTGATCCCCTGGAGCTGGACTTACAAGTTCCAAGTTGCCTGATATAGATGCTGGGGAATGAACTTGGACCCTTGAGAAGAGCAGGAAGTGCTCTTAGCTACTGAGTCCTCACTACAGCCTTGACACTCTGTATTTTCTTTCAGTAACATTGTAGTTTCCACATTTGGATCACTCATACTGCCTAGAACTTCCCTTTATACATTTTGTTACAATTTCATTTTTCCACTATATTGATCAGTTTTCTTCAATGCACAAAATAGTTCATCCTGACATTGGCTGGTGGTATTGCCTATTATTTAACATAAGCCTAAACTACTCTCTGAATTACTTATTAAACTCTCTTTACATTTACTTTTGTTTACATTTTTCAAAGGCTTTAAAAAAAAGAACAAAGTCCTGGTGAAGAACATTTGAAGCCTAGACCAGGAAGCCAATAAAGTCATTCTCAGTCTTACTGCAGGTATGAGAAGCATGTTACTTTCTCAGAAAACTTGGTTGTATGTAATCTGCAAACAGAATCAGGACTTTGGGGATACATGAGGAGGAAAGCCTTAGAGGTGCAGAAAAAGGAGATCAGATCATGAAAGGGGTGTGGTCAGGGAGAATGGACTCTACTTCAGTTATTTGAAGAGATCATGGGTATTAGCTGGAGGTCCTAGGAGATTATGAGGTGTGACATGGTGATAATAGTTCCCTTGCTGTTGGAAACTCCCATCTCTTGCTAGAGATGAGGCACCAATTGTGGGGTGATGATTTACTGCATTTTCTAAGAATGATGCTTCATTTGTTTACTAATACAACCACTCCCCAAACTCAGGTTTCTCACATATAAAATGTGAATTAGATGATCTCCCAGTGCTTTTGTAAGGCTTCACTCCCAAAACTCAGACTTCTCACTTGTAAAATGTGAATTAGATGATCTCCCAGTGTTCCTGTAAGGCTCACTTTAATACTATTTTAAAAAGCAATTTAGTTTTTATTGTAAGAGCTATTTTAAGAGCCTGTCATATGAATTTCTTCAAGGAGTCTTCACAGGAAAACAGTAATTAGAACTTTAAGAGACTAATTAATATATTTTCTCATAGGGCCCTCTAAAACACAGTCCTTGGTATGAGTAATAGATAATTTATAATTTATGTTTTTATTCAACTAAATCTCCAGATTCATGGTTTTGAAATTTTAGTATCTTCAGTTTAGACACAATTTCAAGATACAGTCTCTTTCCTATGATACCAGTCCCTTTGGTATCCTTACAATTTTAAATCAGGGCCTTAATAACCTTTCACATTTAGAGAAAAGTATGTGTTATAGGCAGAAGGTATGTGCCTCTTGAGGTTGCAGAACTGGATATGTTCTGATGCCAAGTGTGATGTATTGACATTGTATTCTAGCAGTGATTTGCTGTACAAAGCTGTAATCACATTGCAGCTAGAAAACATTAGGATAATTAGGAGGAATTGAGCAAATACATGAGGGACACATTATCCACCAAACACATTTTTAGGTAACGTTCAATTAGTTCAAGTATATTTCTTGTGCAGTTTCTAAATGAAAGACCCTGGACTCAGATTTAGCTCTCTGATAACTGAGGATTTCCAACATTATAAAGATTCCTCAATGATGTTGGGTTTGGATAATTTAATCTATGTTGTAAGACACACAGAGCATTGTCCAACAATAACTTGGTTAGTTATCCACTGCAGCTGAAGGCATGGGCTCAACAAGGACAGCTTGAGAGACATTTGAGTGACTTTCTTTTTACAGGTGATGTAACTGATGGCATAGCAACAAAAACTGCTGTGCAAATCCCTGTGATATTTAGCTTTTATGTTTGAATTAAAGTTTCCAAAAAGACATTGAATCCTGAAAATAGAAAAGATATTTCAGGAAAATTTATTTTTAAAACTTTGAGGCATGACAAAAGAAATAAATTCTCATTAAGAAATTATTGTAACCAAAGAGAAAGAAGGATTCAAAAATAGGAAAGTATTCCTTACATATTAATTTTCTAGTTTTGGAAAATGCTGAAGAGTAAGGACTTAAAAATAATGTAGCCTACTTTGGTAATCAGATTAGTGAATACCCTAACTGTCATCATAGGGCCTTCAACCAGTAACTGATGGAAACAGATGAAGAGAACCACAGCCAAGAACTAGGCTGAGCTCCTGCAGTACAGTTGAAGAGAGGGAAGAGGGGTTCTATGAGCAAGGGACATCAAGATCATGATGAGGAAACATACAGAGACAACCATACCAAACTAGTGGGAACTCATGAACTGTGGACCAATAGTTGTGGAGTCTCCATGGGACTGGACTAGGCCCTCTGCATAGGCAAGACAGTTATGAAGCTTGATCTGCTTGAGGGCCCCCCTGGCAGTGGGATCAGGGTCCATCTCTAGGGCATAAGTGAGCTTTTTGGAGCCCACTACCTATGGTGGGACACCTTACACAGCCTTGATCCAGGGGGACCTGCTTGGCCCTGCCTCAACTGAGTGTATCAGGCTCTGATGATTCACTGTGGGACGCCTTGCCTTGAAGGAGATGGGAATGGGGGGAAGGCTGGGG